>CAUYPK010015401.1:0-60273 GCA_963574355.1 Loris lydekkerianus
ATTCTGCTCTAATTTTGGTTATTTCTTTTATTCTATTGGGTTTGGGGTTGGGATGTTCTTCCTTTTCCAGTTGCTTGAGATGTCCCATTAAGTTGTTAAGTTCCTCTCCTTCTGTTCTCTTGAGGAAGGCTTGCAGTGCTATAAATTTCCCTCTTAGGACTGCCTTTGTGGTATCCCAGAAGTTCTGATAATCCATGTCTTCATTGTCGTTTTGTTCCAAAAATTTGGCAATTTCCTTCTTAATCTCATCTATGACTCAGCTATCATTCAGCGTAACGTTATTTAACTTCCATGTTTACGTATGAGTTTGCAGATTCCTGTTGTTACTGAGTTCAACTTTTATTCCATGGTGGTCTGAGAAGATGCAAGGAATAATTTCTATTCCTTTAAACTTACTGAGGTTAGACTTGTGACCTAAGATGTGATCGATTTTGGAGTATGTTCCATGGGCTGATGAGAAGTATGTTCATTCAGTTTTGTTGGGAAATGAAATGTTCTGTAGATGTCTGCTAAATCCAAATGTAGGGTGGTTAGGTTTAAATCTAAAATTTCTTTGCTCAGCTTCTTATTGGAGGATTGATCTAACACTACCAAAGGAGTGTTGAAATCACCAACTGTATGGAGCTGGAGGAAATCAAGTTGCTCATGTCTGTTAGAGTTTCTCTTATAAATTGAGGTGTATTCTGGTTGGGTGCATAGATATTAATAATTGAAATCTCATTCATATTGAGTATAACCCTTAAAAATTTGAAGTGACCATTCTTATCCTTCCTTACTTTTGTTGGTTTAAAGCCTATTGTGTCTCCAAATAGAATTGCAACACCTGCTTTTTTCTGATTACCATTTGCCTGAAATATGAACGACCATCTTTTCACCCTGAGTCTATATTTATATTTTAAGGTAAGATGTGATTCTTGTATGCAGGAAATATCTGGCCTGAGTTTTTGTATCCAGTCAGCCAACCTGTGTCTCTTTAGAGGACAGTTTAAGCCATTCACATTAATGGAGAATATTGATAGGTCTGGTAAAATTTTGGGTATTGAGTTTTTCAAAAGTCCAGTGGACATTTTAAATTCTTTCACCACTGTGGAAGTTGCGGTTTGATAGAAAGTTTCTGAGTGAGTTTACTTTTGTGGTAGAGGATTAGGCTGGTCATTATGGAGGATAGGTCTGAGAATATCCTGAAGAGCTGGTTTGGTTATGGCAAATTTCTTCCACATGTGAATGTCATTAAAGTATTTAATTTCTCCATCATAAACGAAACTCAGTTTAGCTGGATACAGGAACCGGGGTTGAAAGTTATTTTGTTTTAGGAGATTAAAAGTCAATGACCACCCTGTTCTGGCTTGAAAAGTTTCAGCAGAGAGATCTGTAGTCATTCTAATATTCTTTTCTTTATAGGTAATGGATTTCTTACGTCTGGCTGCTTTCAGAATTTTCTCCTTCATATTAACTTTAGTGAAGTTAGTTATGATATGCCTGGGGAATGTCTTACTCAGATTGAGTTGTGCTGGGGTTCTGAAACTGTCTGCTATCTGAATTTCAGAATCTCTTGGCATGTCTGGAAAATTATCTTTCATAATTTCATGGAGAAGGGCCTCTGTGCCTTGCAAAGCCACTTCATCACTTTCAGGGATTCCAATGAGGTGGATATTAGCCTTCGTCAAATTATCCCAGAGCTCTCTGAGAGAATGATCCGTTTTTGCTGTCCATTTCTCTTCCTCTTTGAGAGTTTGGGAGCGTTCAAAGGCTTTGTCTTCAATGTCAAAAATCATTTCTTTTGCTTACTCCACTCTGTTACTGCGGGATTCTAGTGTATTTTTCAGGTCTTTGAGGACTGCAAATTCTTGCTTCAGTGTGTCAAAATCTTTGGTGGTTTTGTCTTTAAATTCGTTGAATTCTTGAGACAACTTTAGAATTTCTCCTCAAATTCCTATTTCCAACTTTTGAATTGCTCCTCAAATTTCTAATTTTAAGTTTGCCTCCATTTTATTAATCTTGTTTGCAATCCAAATTCTGAATTATTTCTGACATCTCGGCTATCTGTTTATGAATGGGATCTTCAGTTATATCTGCCATATCTTTCCTTGGGGGGGTTGATCTACCCTGGTTATTCATGTTACCAGAGGTTTTCCGCTGATTCCGCACCATAATTATTTTACACCATTTGACCCTTCCCCTAGAGCTTTGCTGAGGACCTGTACAGTGCTGCGGCCTGAGAAACTGGGGACCTGTTTGGTGTGGTGGGGCTAAGTGGCTCTGTCTTGTTTTCAGCTGGTCTCTGTCTGACCCTAGTGAAACAGTTACTCTGGGTTGAAGTCTCAGCTGTGGAGAAATACCAGCAATTAAGTCACCCCACCCCCCACAGACAACATTTGGAAAAGGAAAATCAAACCTTCCTACATCCACACATCCAGGGCACCACTTGGATAGTCCTTGGACAACTGGCTCTATTCAACATGCCCAAATCAATTGTCTCAGTCAGCAGCTGTCTTAGGTAGAAGAGTTTAAAAGGTCTCTGGCAACTAGATCGCAGGGGTCTGCTGACAACTCAAATATGACTTGCTCCGGTTCTCCGTGGGGTCAGGAGGATCCACTCAGCAAGTAGATTAGTCTGGGAAGTTAGATGCACCTCTGTCACACCCCACCTTCCACCTCTGTCACACTCAGTCACTGATAACCCTGCAGGGCTGTGACCAAGTTGCCTCCAATGAGCAGATACTCTAGGGGTTTGCACCTGCCTGAATCACAAGGAAATTGATATCTTCTCAGCCAGGCTGCTGCTCTCTGCCTCTATCTGGCAGAGGGAGGTGAGGCCTGACAACCTCGGGAGGCTGGGACTGTTCACTCAGTTCCAGCCCCGCCCTTGATTGATGTTACTGACAGAAAAGAACAACTTGGAGGGAATTTGTTTCTGTCCCTGCTAAATTCCCCTGCAGAAGAGAAGCTGTTTTGAGTTCCCAGAACCTGTGCCTCAGGCCCTATCTGTGCTACTGTACCATCTCAGCTGTTTGTATTAGTAGCAGAGTTACCTGTCAGATTCAGGCTCTGCCTGCCCTCCTTTGTTTAAGCTGATGATCCCCTGGAGGCTGAGTGCATCTTAGGTTCAGTAAAGCAGTCTTCTGTGTCAGCCCTGCCCTGGGAATCTCCTGGCTCTGTGCGTGCGTTTTCTGGTCCCCGCACTCCACCCAGGCTGGTACCGCCTCAGGCAAACCCTTTACTCATGGGGCCTGTGTTTCCATCCCAGATCTGTTTGCCACCTGAGAAGATGCCTGGCCTCCTCTTGTTGCCCAGAGAGACAGGGGGTGTGACTCCAGAATATCCAGGGGTGAGCGCTATAGTTGCCAAAAACAGCTGCTGCTCTGTGCCTCGGGGCACCACCGCTCCAGCTTGGTTCCCTCTCAGCCGACTGATCATTCTCTCCTCACTCCTGTGCTGCAGAATCAGCACCAACCAGCTGCAGTCCAGGCCCTGTCCACACCCCTTGAGAAATCACCCACGAATCTGGACTCCTGGGGGACAGGCCTCCAGGCCTCAGATTGAGAGTGGAGGGGGTTGCCGGGAGCTCAGAACTGCAGGTAGAGAATATATACAGTTTTACACAGTTTTATGCCTGGCAGGAGAGAGCCATGGCACCCTAGTAGGGGAAGAAGGTACAGTTTTTAGAGGGTCTCTCCTGTGGAGTATAATGGGAGGACTTTTGAACTCTGCTCTTTTGTTTATGGGGTACTCCAAGCCATTCTCATGGGGGAGGGGACTCCCTTCCACTTGGTGATGGATTTTGTACCTTTTGTTTGTATCCTTGGGGTCACAGCTGGCCTCAGCAGGGTTGACGTGTGTTCTTCAACCTTCTCTCTTGGCGCAGCTCTAATCCACCAGGTTACTTGCTAAATTTCTGTCCTTTAACTCTCCTTCTGGATGGGAGCCTCTGTGGAAAGCTGGCTTCAGCCATCTTGTCTCCACCTCCACATGTTTTGTTTCTTGGGGGTAAAGAAGGCTATATGCATTTTTCACGTATCTTTATTTTTCATAATGTACACATGTAATTTATTTTTTAATTGTTAAAAGAGACCTTCCTCTTCTTTCTGAACAATTCAGTTCTAAAGTCATTGGGTGGGCTAGGCAGGGTCAGCATCTGCCCTGGTGTGGGTGAGGGCAGTGTCCGGTTCAGAGCGAGGTGTAGGGTGTAAGTAGGGGAGGGTCATCCTTACAGAGAGGAGGCATGGTGTAGGGAGTCAGAACCAGAGGTCAGGAGGTGTTTGTTCATGGGGGCAGCTGACTCTGGGTGTAGGGGCCCTAGCCAGTAGAGGGGGTGTCACATAGGAGTGCTGCCTGGTGCGGCCCACATCTTCATGATTAACTCAAGATCTCCCTAAATGGTTCCCACAACTCCAGGTCCTCCTAAGGAGTAAGGTGCCCAGTGTGGGGAGGCCCTGGGCAAAAGGCAGTTAATCATGTTCATGCATTTCCCTCTTAATGGAAGCAGTTTGTAGATGTCTGCTAGAGAGAAAGTATGAAATACTAAAATCTGGTGTACATCTGGGCATGGTATCTCACCCCTATAATCCAGCACTCTGGGAGGCTGAGGCAGGTGGATTGCCTGAGGTCAGGAGTTCAAGATCAGCCTGAGCAAAAAGTGGGACCCCATGTGTACTAAAAATAGAAAAACTACCCAGGCATTATGGCAGTGCTTGTAATCCCAGCTACTGGGGAGCCTGAGGCAGAAGGATAGCCTGAGCCCAAGAGTTTGAGGTTGCTGTGAGCTATGATGCCATGGCACTCTACCCAGGGCAACAGAGTGAGACTCTGTCTCAAAAAGTGTAAAAAAAAAAAAAAAAAAAAAAAAAAATCTGGTTTTCATAACAGATCAGTGGTTATAAACAAGCCAAATCAGAAGTCCATGGTGATATTTTACTTACTCTATAAGGCCAGGGACAGCCAAGGGGCACACTGCTGCCCAGCTGCCTGGCAGAGCACACACACAGCCATGCAGTCAGGAGGCCAGGAGACCACATGCAAGGACCGGACCCTGGTGGGCAAGGCCCCACCTGCCCCCACAGTTGAACACTGCTTTTTTTACATGAGAGAGAGACCCAGGAAAGGGAGTTAGAAAGGCTTTTGAGTGACCAAATCCCCAGTATTGAACATACTTGTTTTAGACCTTGGGTACATAATCTTGGGACAAATTTGACCTCTCTAAATGACAATGGCCATAAAATGTTTGTTGCAGAGACACATGAGTGGCAGTCCTTTGGCGTTACTCTCCATGCTGTGTGCACCCCACTCGCTGTCCATGCTTCTATTTGGCCTGTGTGGTGAGCCTGTGGGGTAAAATACAGGATCTTCCCACAGTACAGCAGCACCCTGTATCCAGTCCTTGAATGTATCTGCCCATGAGAGTCATACAAAAGGGAAGAGGGAGTCTGATACCTTTGGCTTGGACTTATTTACGTGACTAAGTTTATAAAAGTGTTTAATGAGTCTTGTTAGCAGGCTATATAACTATTGCCATTTGGTAGGTGTGGCAGGATTGGCACCCCTGTCCCTGCCCCTGCCCCTGGCAGACATCATGAGTCAATGGAGGCCTCCAGTCGTGCTGAGTCTGGACTTGGATCCATGGGGATTGATGGGATGACAGCCCTACTGACTGGTCAGACCAGACCTGTGAGATAAACCTGATGACCTCCTCTACCTGTGATCCTTCATGCTGACGGGGAGCTCTGTGGCATTTCCTCACCAGCCTGTGCTGAGCAGGAATTTGGAAACCAGCAGAGCTCTGAGGCCTCCACCTTCAGAAGTGACCTTGAGCCAGCAGAGCTCTGAGACCTTCACTTTTCTGATCAACATCTTTTTCCTAGGAAAGGCGGCCTGAGCCAGAACGTAGCTCTTCCCATTTTCCTTTCCACTGTCATCAGAAAAGACCCCAAACTCTGCATAATGATTTAAAGAGGTTTATTCCGAGCCAAGTGTGTGTGACCACGGTCCAGAGAGCCACACCCAAGTAGGCTTGAGCAAGTGAACTGGAACGGTTGGGTGACAGTTTGGTTTTATGCATTTCAGGGAGGCAGGAATCACACATAAAGTCAGAAATCAATACATGGAAAGTATACATTGGTTTTGCCCCAAAAGGCTGGACATCTTGAAGCAGGGATGGGCAGATTACAGATTGTCAGTGGGTTTAAAGCTTCTTTGATTTGTATTGATTAAAGAAATGAAGCTTTGTCCAAAGGCTTGGAATGTTTTAAGTTAAGATAAGGAAGTCTGTTAATCAGAGACAAGCCCTGGAACGTATGCTCAGGATCAACGCTCTGTTAACTCAACTGAGGACCTGCAGGTGTGGCTGAAGCTGTACCTTCTGCAGCCTGAGGCCTGTTAATGAGTGACAAAGGACATCTCCAAGAAGGAAAGGGGCATGAGGAGGCATGTCTGACCTCCCTTCTCATGGCTAACAGCTCAACTTTAGGGAATCTCTGGGGTCCCCTTAGCAGAGGGGGTCCATTCAGTCAGCTGGGGGCTTAAGATTTTATTTCAGCTCACACCAGCCTCACCTCTTTGGCCCCTGGGTTGCCCCCATAGCTGTGGACTTCTCTCTAGGTGTAGCTGGGCCACACTACCCCCTGCAGTAACCCACCTGGACCTAGGTAGACACGCAGAGCCCGCGTCTGTCACTAAAGATTATGCTCCGGCTACCAGAGTCCTGTTCCCGGGAGAAGACCAGGCTGACACGCCTCCCTGGGGCTGGAGGCTAAGTGGGGTATTTCCTGACAACTGCAGAGTTGTGGGGCTCTCTGCACTGACTTCCACATCTGGTCCTGTGACGAATTACAGTAAGGCAACCTAGCTACAAAGGAAACAAAAACAGGCTTTTACCAACTGGCCTGGGAACCTAACCCTTGTGTCAATGGGAAAATGTATTCTAGACTCTAACAATCAGCCTGCAAAAATGCTGCCGTGCCCGAGGGGGGACTGCCAGCACCACGGGTGCGTCGCCAGCAGTCCACAAGCTGCCCAGACCTCCACTCCTGGCAGGACTGATATGGGGCCGGACTCTTATCCACTGGACCCTAAAGGTCCCTTCTGCACCACAGTTTGTAGGTTAGGGTTTCTGTAATTTCAAAAGACACAGCCTTTGGGAGTTGGCGTTTTGATGATAGGGCACATTTTCTCACAGGGTCCCCATTTAACTATTAAGAGAGCAGCCAGGAGCCTGGGAATCCAGATTAGCACTGCCAGGCCCTGGCTGCCCGGCTCTGCTCTGCAGGGAGAGCCCTGAACTGTCCGGGAGTCAGAGAGCTTCAGCAGCCCTACCCACCATCTGCTCCACTTGGGTCCACCCTCCCTCCCCTGGGTCCCTGTGCTTCCCTGGAGCCCTGCCCCATAACAAGCACCCATGGGTGTCCCTGTAGTGACTCACACAAAGATCTGCAGCATGTTGGGTGAAGAACATACATTTAGACCCCGAGCTGCCTGCTCCCTCCCTCTGTCCCTGACTCTGGGCACCTCACTGGGTTGCTTTCCTTTCCTCTTGGCTCCCGTGTCACATAAATGGCCTTCCTTTCCTATAGCCACCAGAGCTGTCCCATGTGGCAGGACCTGGACTGTCTTGGTGAGCAGATTTCAGATTTGTCCAGCATCCCTCAGACTGCACAGAGGGCAGCCTCCTACCGTCACCTCCCCGTGGGCTGGTGCCGTGGGATGGGTAGATTCCAGAGAAATGTAGCTTCTGGTTGCCTGAGGTTATTATTAAAAACAGGCCTAATTAATTCTGTAACCTGTACTGTACTGTGCTATACCACACACTCGGTATGGACTTGATATTAATGTTGAAATACCCTAAGTAAAAGCAAATTCACTTACTGTGACATAGTTTTACTGAGACAAACTTCACTCACTGTGACATAGTTTTACTATGCGATAAAACAGCTTTGCAAAAGCAGCATGCAATTTTAGTGAAATGGCCAGCAATACTCATTACTGTATTTTTCTTTAACTTTAAGTTGAAAAAACTTAATACTATTACAGAGAACACACGGGAGCCACGGAGTGAGGCAGGTGGTTACTGATGCCAGGGCACCCAGTTTAAGCTCTGATTTTTTTGCCGGGCTGTGTGTGGTGGCTTGGGTTCGGACGGCAGGGAGCTGGCTGTGGCTGTCTCTCAGCCCAGCTGTGAGAAATTCTCACATGCTCTTCCACTTCCCACATGCTGACACTATTCAATCGACAGCAGGTAGCATGGCTGGAAGATTCTGCTGCTGAGAACGAAAACTTCTTAGGATCCTCTTCCCAAGTCAGGGAGCAAAGTGCCTGCCCCGATTCTGGTTCTGACATTTTGCCTGGATCTGACATTTTGCACTTTCCATTGAGCGGAGCTGGTGGCCGATCTGGGTGGCCTTGGCCCTGGTACTGCTTTTATGTGGAAGGCTCACGCCCTGCTAAGGCATTATAGGTGCCAGAACTCACCACCACCATAACCTGACTCATCCGTGAACATCCCAGGACAGGGCAGACAGCCCGGACAGAAAGTTAAAATCTGGAAAGTAGGTGTGGCTGGTCTGCACTCCCTGAGCTTACAAATGAACCCATGTGGGAGGCTCTGTTCTTTTGATTCTGAGTCCCTGGGGGATGGGAAGAATGTGCCCGCTGGAAACCATATCCAAACGGGGTTGTGGTCAGCACAGCAGAAGTGCCCCAAGTGCCCAGCTGAAGCAAGGTGCACATGCCAGGTGTGGCCATGTACACTGCCAAGACCACTCACTAGATTAGACCAGGCGGGGCAGGTTCTCCAAAGGATAGACCCTGGCAGGCTGGAGCAGCAGGCCTCAGGGTAATAGGGGAGGCCACTGCCCCCTCTTCTCTGTCTTTGGTGCCCACTGCCCCCTCCCTTGCTTACCTGCCCCCTGCCCACTCCTGTTGTCTAGAAAACATCAGGCGTGTCTGTCCTTGACCTGCCTTCCCAGCCCCACACCACCTCTCGCCTCCTCCCTGTAAAATCCTGTTGCATTCCGAGGCTTAGTCCTCTTTTTCCTTAAGCCTTCCCGCATTTCTCTATTTCGAGGTGGGCCAGAGCCAAAGGCTGAGGAAGCCCTCTCTCTCGGGTGGGACAAGCAGGGCAGACTTGCTGACTCCCTGAGGGTCCTTCTGCATGTCACTCCTTACTGAGAAGGAAAGTAACCCCCACACCTCAAGCTCTGGCCTTGCCAGTTGCCGCTCACCCCACCCCACAAAGGCATCTGCACTTATCCTGCTCTCTCCTAGGCCCCTCCTTGGCTCCTGCCCAGAATGTTTCAGACATAGAACAATCTAAAAGAACTAGAAAGGACAGTTTAGCAGTTTGAAAAAGAACTGCTTTGGAGAATGCCATCTTTTATGGCTAAAATACTATTCTTTATTCATGGAGCTCTTTACATTAGGAGGACCATGTTTGCTCCTGGACTTGTACCCAACAGGTCGGTCAGTAAAGTAATCGATGCTCCTTCCTCAGTCAGTCACTTCCCCTGTTGCTCCTGGTGCCAGGATGCCTCTGAAAGGCAGACCACATTTCCACAACATGGGTGCAGTATGAATGCACACGTCCAGGGGAATGGGGGGTGTCAAACAGCTCATCTCAGACACCAAGGGCAGGTTCTGAAAGGCAGGGAGAGAAAGATGGAGGTCAAGGACACCAGAGAAGGCATCAAGAGGGGGGTGACCTGAGGGATCCTACAGAGGGTGGAAAGGGGGGCCCTCAAGGGCACACAGCCCCTCCGAGTGTGGAGGCTCCGCGGGCAGGTGGCTTGTCTGTGTGTCCCCATGCCTGGCTGCCACACAGGAGGGGACAGCAGCTGAGAGGAGAGGGGCTCTGAGTTTCCTGGCCTTCCACATCTTAGCAAATCAACAGTGCCTAAAGTCACCCCTGACAGTGCCAGAGGAGAAGCCAGGAGCTGGTCAGGGCCGGGAGCGCAGGAATCCGGGCTGTCATCGGGTCAGTCTGTCCCAGATGCCTATGGGTAAAGGGAGCTGCTAACAAAGCTGAGCAGAGCCCAGGCTGGGAAAACAGTGTCTGGGTGGCTCGGGCGCCTCAGGAGAGCTGGGGGCACAGCTTCTTAAGGGGAGCATCAAGGAGCCAGAATGCACCCGGAGCAAGGTGGACAGAGAGCATTTCCGTGGGATGTGCCCACTCGAAGGTGGGGAGAATGTTTTTAACGTACAGACCTAGTGCTGCCTCAGGTGGGGTCCTGACCTGTTTGGGGAAGGAAAGGCACCCCCTGACTTCCAGTCATGGCCCACGACCTCACCATGGTGTGGGCTGTTGCACCGGCATTATTGTTAAAGATGGGTTGCAACATTCATCTCCTGACCTGGCTCTTGGAAACGAGGTAACAGAGCTAAGAAATGGCATGGATGTGGGACTGGACAGCAGCGAGCTGCAGGGCAGAGGTGACGCAGAGGCGGGAGACAGGCCTCATCCCTTCTTGGGGTGGAAGCAGCTTGTGTGTTCAGAGGGCAAACTTCAGAGAATGGCCCAGAGAATGGAGTTCGCAGCAAAAGACTTAAAAACAACTATGACAATTATGTTAAAGATAGAGCAAAAGGTTGACAAAATGAGTACAAAGAGTAAGCATTTCATTGGAGAATTAGAATCTGTAAAGACGATCTAATGGTCATCTTAGAAGTGCAAATAAACATTGGAAATGAGGGGATTGCAGATGGCTTTGTCAGCAGGATGCATAGAGCAGAACAAGCTTCAAGGTAGGGCAGTAGAAGATATCCAAAGTGAACTGGAGAAAAAAGTGGCAAAAACAGAACAGATGTCAGATATGCGATGTTCATCATCAATGAAGGTGTGAAGGCAAAGGAGGGGAGAGGGTAAGGAGAGAGGGGGAGGGAAGGAGGGAGGGAAGAAGGGGGAGGGAGGGAGGGGGGAGAGAAGGAGAGGGAGGGGGGGAGGGAAGGAGAGAGAGGGAGTTTAAACATAGGGAAAAAATTGCAGAGGCACACAACTTGTCAGTGTAGAAAGGCAAAGTAAAGCCCAGAGGACGTAATCACCGGGTCCTAACAGCCTGGCTGCTTTCTAAAGGAACTGACAACGCAAAGTGATGGGGAGGGCTCGGCACCCCTAGCTCAGTGAGGAGAGTGCCGGCCACATGCACCAGCAGTGGCGGGTTCAAGCCTGGCCTGGGCCTTCTAAACAATGACAACTGCAACCAAAAAATGGCCGGGCATTGTGGTGGGCGCCTGTGGTCCCAGCTGCTTGGGAGGCTGAGGCAGGAGAATTGCTTGGGCCTAGGAGTTGGAGGTTGCTGTGAGCTGTGGCGACATAGTGAGACTCTGTCTCAGAAAAAAAAGAATAAATTAAAACGAAATTAACAACAAAAAAACAAAACACAAAGTGATGGGAAGGGTGTGGAGCAGCTAAAACTCTTCCCTTGCTTGTGGGAGTATAAATTGGTATAAACTGTTATTAATTAGTAAAACTGGTTGGTGGTATCTACTAACATTAAACGTATTCTTGTCCCATCACCTAGAGATTTCCCTGCTAGGTAGATACACAAGAGAAATAAAGGTGTAAGAGACCAAGAGACCTTACACAAGAATGGTGAGAGCAACTTACTCATAATAGGCAAAAACTGGAAACAACTCAAACATCTCCTAATAGGAGAATAAAAAAGCAATCTGTGGCATGATGGGGTGAACTATGGGCACACACACCAGAGTGGATGGAACACCGTGGCTTATGTGTGCAAGAAGGCAGATGCAAGGGGAGAAGACTGTATTCTATCAAAATCAAGAATAAAAAAAAATTATGCTAATCAAAGCCAGAATAGTGTTTACCTCTAGAGATAGAGATTCATTAGGGAAGGGAATAGGAACGCTTTCACAAGCGGCAAATGTTCTATATCAGAATCTGGGTGTTTAAATATGTAACATTCCTCAAGCTTTACATTAAGATTTATCTACTTTACTTAAAAAAGAAAGGAAAAAAAAATCCTTTTTTTACAAGAAGAAAAAAATTGGCAGCCTCTGTAGCTGGACCTGTCTGTTTTTACTATGAGATTGGGTACTTTCTTGCTGTGTGACCTCAGGAAAGTCAAATAACCTCTCTGTGCTTTACGTCCCCATTGTGGAGATAACAGTGTCTGGCTGGCGCTGTGATAAGGATCAAGAGAATTAAAGGATAAAAAAGTACTCAGCACAGGGCCAAGTACCTAACGCACCCCCACCCACCCATTCATCCTGTTACCAGGTGTTTGCTAAGCTTCCTTCCAGGGCCCACTGTTCCCCCTTTGCAGCAATAATCACTGGCTACAGCCATCATAATATGACGTCATTTAGATCTTTTACTAGGCCTTCCACTGGGCAAGATTCAATTTACCCTTATCTATTATCCTATAGACCCCTGATGAATTTGTTTTTACTATAATTGTTTCCAACGTGTGTTATAGAAAATAAATTCCATCTTGTTTTACAAATGCAAAATCCATAATCTTCCCAGAATTGGAAAAGAGGTGGATTTTCAAACTAGATAGCTAGTGGGTGCTCTAATGTCCAGTGACCTGAGAGGGGACAGAACTGCCCTGTAGTAACCTTGCTCACTTCCTGTTTTCTGCAGTAATAATTACATGAGGCAATGTTATTACACACAAGATTGCCTCATGCTTATTCTGAAACAATTCTCCTTGTAGCATCACTAGAAACCAAATCATCATTTGTGGTTTAGATTTTTTTTTTTTTACATGTCTGCAGTGGTAAAAATTGAGATTCTGTCCCATGTAAGGAAGGGGCTTCTCTCTTTTATTAATTGCAAAATAAATATGCTTCACTGCAAAGGGCAGCAGATGGACCCCTTTGAAAGTGCTTATACCTACGTTTGTGGGTGACTCATCAACAAAATAAAAGAAACATCTTTAAGTATAAAAGAATTTCATATTACAAATGTATGGAGTAAGTGCATCAAGAAAAGTGAGGTCATGTCTACCAGTTCAGGCAGCAAGCAATCATTTCTGCCTGAAGCTGTGATATCGAGTACCTGACAGCAGCTGCTACATTTTAGGGATCCAGAGAGAGTAAGTCAGAACCCAGAAAAAAATGGGGAGACAGGGCCCCCCTGAAAACTTGGTCACCTGCACTTGGTGGCTGGTGAGGGTGGGCGCAGGCAAGCCAGACGTCTTGGTGGGCCTGCAGTGGGGCTGCCCACTGACCCTGGTGGCTGCAGTGAACTGGGCCAACACCACCAGGAGGGCCTGGCATCCTGGATTACCCCAGCCCTGGAGGGCCCCAGCAACAGGTGTCTGGGTCCCTCCAGAGAAACCTGCAGGGACACCACATGGCTCCCCAGCCTCTCTTCCCCAGCTAGCTCAGAAGATTTCTGAGCTCGTATTCCTCATGGACACAGTCTTCCTGGACCTGGGGGGTGCCACACTGAACAATTCTTCCTGGAGTCTTCCCACACCATTGGGTGACCTGCCCTGAGTTGATATGAGCAGGCTCCATCCAGGTGACCTCTCCTGTCTGACTGCAGACCTGCACCAACCTGCTTTGTGTTTCCCAAGATCCAACACTCAGCCTAGAGCACAGCAGGCACTCAGAGATGGCCTGTCTGTGCCAGGAGTTGTTCTTGGGGCTGTGGACGTGGGTGTGGACACCATGGGGAAAGCCCTGAGTTCAGGTGTGGCTTCCATCTGGACTGGGCATGTTTTAACTTGTTCTGAGAGCCTGGCTGCTGGAGAGCTTTGGATCAGGCTGGGATCTCCTGCTGTGTAGCTGGGAGAGGGGGAAGCCAGAGGCAACCTGGGGACATGTGTTTCCTGCCTTCTGGGGGATTGGGGGGTGGCAGTCCTTCAGATGCCCCCTGGGCCTTGGTTTCTGCAGTGATGCCCCCAAGCTGCCCATCCAGTTTGTGTGGGGTGCAGTGATGCCCTCAAGCCACCCATCCAGTCTGTGTGGGGTGCAGTGATGCCCCCAAGCTGCCCATCCAGTCTGTGTGGGGAGCAGTGATGCCCCCAAACCGTCCATCCAGTCTGTGTGGGGTGCAGTGATGCCCTCAAGCCACCCATCCAGTCTGTGTGGGGTGCAGTGATGTCCCCAAACTGCCCATCCAGTCTGTGTGGGGTGCAGTGATGTCCCCAAGCTGCCCATCCAGTCTGTGTGTGGTGCAGTGATGTCCCCAAACTGTCCATCCAGTCTGTGTGGGGTGCAGTGTTGCCCCCAAACTTCCCATCCAGTCTGTGTGGGGTGCAGTGATGTCCCCAAACTGTCCATCCAGTCTGTGTGGGGTGCAGTGATGTCCCCAAACTGCCCATCCAGTCTGTGTGGGGTGCAGTGATGTCCCCATCCACTCTGTGCAGGGTATAGCATGCTGTCAGTTGGGTCCATGCTCGTCACTGCCCTCTGGCAGGGAAGTTCCAGTGGGCAGGAGAGGTTATCCACCAGTGGACACCCAGGCCTTGAACTCCTCAGCTATTGAGTCTGGGAGCCAAGGGTCCACCCCAGATGCTGCTGGTTTCCCCACCTGGGCTGCTGCTGGCGCACACAGGTGTGGACACAAGCCTGCTGGACGTGCTGTGTCTTCAGGATCACCGCACTCTACTAAGAGGTGTCAGGTGTTGCAGCACACCTCACTATCTCGTGGAGAAAAACACAACACTAAAGATGGCCGGACCCCTCCCCTTCCTCCTACACCTGTCCTGTCCAGCCCCACCGTCCCCCCATCCTCTGCTCCCTGGTGGCAATGTGGGGCAGGACGATGTCTGGGACTTCTCTCCCCAAACCCTGGAAACTGGATGCCAGAGGGGAGGAGGATGCTGCTGAGAGGTGTATGTGTGTCTGCTGGCTTTGCACAAAGCGAAGCTCTGACTCTGAAGGTAGAACCTCCAGCCAAATAAGAGAAGAACACAGTACCGCAGCCACCAGCAGGAGAGGGGGCTGGCGGCTGTCCCGGCTGGGCTGCATGCACAAGGTGAGAGACGGACGGGAGGAGGGCAGCAGGCCCAGGACAGCACGGAGGGGCTCACTGCTGTCAGGTGACCCTGATAATGAACCGGTGTGCTGGCCCAGCCTGAAACCTGCCCCTGCCTCTGTTGGCTTCTCTGATCCAGGGAGGGGGAGAGTGTGTGAGCATCTTAGTCCTTTCTGTAACAAGATACCACAGACTGGGTAATTTATAAACAATGATTTCCCACACTTCTGGAGTCTGAGAAGTTCAGGTTCAAGGCACCAAGGATTCAGTGTCTGGTGAGGGCCTATTCCTCAGAAAGGCGCCTTCTGTGTCCTCCCTTGGGGAAGGGGAAGGTCTTCTCTTCAGTCTGTTTTGTAAGACCCAAACCCTATTCAAGATGGCAGGACCCTCATGACCCAATCATCTCCCAAAGGTCACACCTCCCAGTACTATTAAGTGTATTCATCACCTTGGTATTAGGTTCTAGCACATACATTTGGGGGGACTATAGCATTGCTTCCCAACCCTCCAAAAATTATATTCTTCTCACATGCAAAATGCCTCATTCCACCTCAGCAGCTCCTAAAGTCTCAACTTGTTCTAGCACCAACTCAAAAGTCTAAATCTAGAGTCTCATCTAAGTATCATTTAAATCAGACATGAGAGAGACTAAATGAGCTATAGGTGTCTGAAATACAACAGTGGGACAGGTATAGGATAGACATTCCCATTCTGGGACGGAGAGGTAGCAAAGAAGAAAGGGGTAGCAGGTCCCAAGTAAGTCCAAAAACCCAGTGGGCACCCCAAAAGTCGTACCTTCTGGACAGCCTGGGTGGTGGTGCTCAGGGCTCAGGTGGCACTGCCACATGGATTGCTGGGCACAGGGCACACTGCAGCCGCCCTGGGCCAGAGGTATAGGCCAGTGGCTCTACTACCCTACGGCCTTTAGGTGGCCTCAGCTCCCCAGCTCACTGGGCAGTGCCCTGATGGGGGCACTCTGTAGTGTCCCCCACTCTGGTGGCAGTTCTATGCCAGGACTCCAAGGCTCTCTGAGGTATCCTTTGAAATCTAGGTGGAGGCAGCCATGTGATGAAGGTGGCACCCACAGATGCCATCAAGGTCTTCTGCCTGCATCCCCTGAGGGGCAGCCACCGTGCCCCAAGCTACACCTGGGCCAGCTGATGAGTTCTGCACCAGAGTGTGGGAGCCAGACTGCAGGCAGCATTGGGCAGCGAGGGTGGAGGGCTTGTATTCAGGGCTGTTCTGCAGCTGTCCAGACCATAGCACCTGGCTTCTGCTTGTCACACTGATCTCATCATACAGCAGTCTGGTTATGCTTTTGCTGTTCTCTCTCCAACAGGTGTTTTGTATTCTTAACAACATGGCCAGGTTGAGATTAGTCCACAGTCTTTTAGGTCCTGCTTCCCTTTGGATTATAAAGTCTGTCTATGATTCATTTCTGCCTTCCCACATTTCACTATAAACAATCAAGAGAAGCCGTGCTTTGTTTAGGGATTTCTTTCTCCAAATACACTATTTCATCCCTTGTCAGCTCTGAGGACACAAACAACTTGGCCCATCCTTTTGCTACTCTTTAACAGGAGGGCCTTTCCTCCAGTTTTTGGCAACACATCTCTCACTTCTGTCTGAGACCTCGTCAGAGTGGCCTTTACCATCCATACTTCTGCCAACGCTCTGCTCACAAGCACTTGAGCAATCTGGGAAGACAGAGGCTCTGTCTAGACGCTCAGGTCCCTCCTCTGAGCCCTCTCCAGAGTCGCCCTTTGTGTTCATTCCTGGCTACCCAGGCTTTCCTTAGCCTGCTCCTCCAGACCGTCCCAACCTCTGCCCACTCCCCAAGTCCAAAGTTCCAGCCCCATTTTCAGGTGTTAAGGCAGCAGCCCGATTCTCAGAAGCAATGTTTACCTTAGTTCATGTGGCTGCTCTAACAAAATACCTTAATCTAGGTAATTCATAAACAGCAGAAAGTGATTGCTCACAGGTCTGAAAGTCCAGTGTTTGGTGAGGGCCTGTTCTTCATAGATGGCACCTGTGTCCTCGCATGGTGGAAGGGACTGGGGCACTGCTCCCTCCAACTTGTTTTTTAGGGCTCCAAACCCACTGATGAGTACAGAGCCCCCAGGGCTTAATCTCTTCCTAAGGACCCTACTTCTCAATACTACTGCATTGGGTGTTATGTTCTAATGTATGAATTTGGGCGCACACCAGCATTCAGATCCTGGCAGAAAGAGAACGGAAGGAAAGAAGAGGAGTAGAGAAGGAGGGAGGAAGGAGAAAGAGGAGGGGAAGGGAGGAGCAGAGAACCTTAAGAGGTAAGGAACCTTAAGGTGCAGGGGAACCCACGCCCTAGCCCTTTCAGGGAACGGATGGGAAAGGGAGGAAACAGAGACAGCGTTATCAGGGAGGTGGCAGTGCAGGGCTGGCAGACACACTCTGGAGTTCTCTGTAAGTTGGTTCATCTTTAATCTACACAGTCTGTTTCTTATTTTGCTAGTGCTCTTTCTGAAATGTCCTTCAGTCTCTGATGCCCAGATGTGCTCATTGCTTCTGCTGGAAATGTACGGCAGCTCCAGAGAGGAGCCACATTCTCCCTGCCAGGGCGTGAGGTGGGGAAACCAAAGAGGAGAGGGAGGAGCAGGGGCTGGGGGTGGGCAAACCCTCGGAGCTCCGAGCTCCCATGGAAAGATGAGATGAATAGGGGATGTTTTCATGGAACCAGAAATGCAAGCAAATACTTCTCAAATTGCGAGGAGGCAAATTAAGCGTTGCAAACAGATTGTTTCTGTTTTCTTCCACTAGCATGGAGAAAAGAAAGCCCGAGCAAGGTCTAGGAAACAATTTCTTCAAACACAGAAAGAGGAAATAACATCTGGCAACAGAATGGCCTTCCTCGTTGAAGATTAGGACAGACACCAGAAAATTACTAGAGGCCTCCTCCCTGTACAATGACGGCCCTCTCGTCATACGCAGGATGGTCCCCGCTAGGAAACGTCTGCAGCCCACAGGACACCGTGTGCTCGCCTCTTCCTCAGAGCAACTGCCCTCCTGGCTCCACGAGGTCAACCATGGAACAGCCCCCACCCAACGCCAGTCAGAACGTTCTGCCCTGAGCCGACCGCCCATGTTCTGAAAGACACACGGCCCTAAAGGGGCTATCGGCGTTCTCCCCAGAATTTGCCTGGACCCTCCGAGGGAGCTTTGTTTCCCTGTTTGGGTTGACTAGCTGTAAGGAGAGTGTCTGTCTGCTGAGGAGGAAGTGGCCATCCCCAGGGCAGCAGAGCTGAGAGGTGGAGGAGTTATGGACAGCTCCATAACCGTGGCTGTCAGGGTCCCTTGGCCTCAGCTGTGCAGTGGGCTGACAGTGGTGACCACCCCAGTGGCTTGTTTATAGCAGAAGATGAGTCAGTATTTGAAAACCAGTCCTGGCATCTTACAAATGCTGATTGTCATTATTATTATTCCCTGTGGTGGGACTCAGAACTCTCCCTTTTGATCTTGAATTAGGTTTTGGTCTTTTGAAGGCCAAAAGATCTTAATTAGGACAGTCAGATTGACAAAGAAGTGCAAAATCAGAGCCCAAAGCCAGTTTCAGAGAAAACACTTATGAATAGTTTACAGAGTGGCATTGCAACCCTCAACACAAGCGCCAGCCACCAAAGAGGGGACAGAGCCCAGCACCTCTCTGTGTCTCTCACTCTGCCTGCCAGAATAGATGCTTGGTAAGAATCAGGAGTCATGCTAGAACAATCTCTAGTGCTTTGGAAAATGCTGTAATGCATCTTTTATCCTCAGAACACCCCCGCAGGGCAGGGGGGCAGGTGCCATCATGAGTTTTACTTGCCAACATCAGGTTGCGGGGCAAGCCGTATTTTGTTATTTCCATCAGTCAGGTAATCTGCTGTGGTCCCTGGAAGGCAGCTCCTCCAGGTCGCACCCGGGGACCTGGGCCGCATCTCCAGGGCTCTGTCTTCAGTATAATTCAGCACCCTCTTACCTGAGTAGAAGTCCTCCTGCCTCCCCGAGACCCTTGCAGACCCACATCTTCCCTGCACTCAGGCTCTGAGAAATTACTCTTCGGCCTCCAGCCTCCCTGTCCAGAGCCCCAGCTCTGTACTCTGCTCCAACAGGAAGACCTGGCTAGGGCAGTCACTCTGAGGGGTCTGAGGTTTTGAAAGTAAAAGTTTAATTAGGGAGATTATCTTCTCCAAACCTAGAAACTTTTGCCTGGGGCCCTGCAACTCAAAAGTCCCCAAGGCAAGAGACAAACAACTTAGTTAAATAAACATTCAAAAGACCTGGCTACATTTAGAAGGGGGGGGGGGGATAGCTTAGAGCAGGGAAAATAAATATCACAAGTTATCACAGCAAATTATCCTGCCACTTGAAAATAAGTAAATAAACTCGCTCTGAGGTTTGTAGCCTGCCTGGGGCCACAACTCCCAGGTAAGAATCTGGGAGTCCTAACTCCTGGCCAAGCACCGTTGCCACTTCCCCATGTGCTTGTTGAGTGACTGGACCCAACCTCGACTTGATAGGAGGGAGACAGCTACGAGAAGCCCAGGTCCCATCTGCTGAAGTCCTAAGAGACTCTCTGGAAGACGTAGCACTCCTCTTCCATTCCTCCACGTCTCCATTCCTCCCTCTAACTAAAAACCTTGATTGTTCATTTAAAACAAATATAAGAAGATTCTGAAAGATGGGGAGAAGGCAAACATGCCAGCCATCTTGGAACTCAGGGAATTGCACTGTGGTGAGGTCTCTGGGTTTTTTTCTTTTTTTCTGCCTCATACACACTTATCTCAGATTCTGAGATAAAAAAGCTGAGAACCTAGAAATGGCAATGAGCACAGACAAAAGAATATACATTCCAGCAAAAGCGCACTCTCTCTAGCCAGAAGAACAGGAAAGACACAACCTAGCAGGATTGAAAATTTTTCAACAATTACTTCTCTGCTCCAGCCAAATGCCACAGAAGCAGCTGTGGTCCAGCCCTACCACACCAGCAAAGAATGAGTGAGGGGCTTGGATTCCAACCTTCCTCAGGCTGAAATGAGGCACCGACCTGCCTACTCCCTGAGCCATGACAGTGTCAGAGAAGGCCAGTAGGGTCAGGACCTCTGCCCAGGGCAGTACTGAGGAGCCCCTCACTCACCCTGCGGGGGAGGTCGCGGAGGACAGACCACCCCGTGGTAAAAAGGACGAGGACGGTCCCTCCCCACAGTGTCACCGGGACTGTGTGGAGAGCAGTGCTGGCTTCTGCTACCTCTCTCAGCTATCAACCTACGGTCTCTGATTGATATTTACAGAAGCATCCATCCAACACATTCAAGAGCCCAGGAAACATGTACCAAACTGCATCACATTCTGGGCCATAAAACAAACCTCAACAAGTTTAAAGGAACTGAAATCCTGCAGATAGTATTCACTGATCACAATGGAACCTAACTGGAAACAAGCAGCAGAAACACAGAAGGCAGATGACCAGACGCTTAGAATCCAAACATGCCTGTGAATAATCCGTGAGTCAAAGACGGAGTCTCCAGGGCAATGCAAATACACTGAACTGAGCGAAAATGGAAATAAAACATGTCAAAATGTTTTGTGGGACTGCGCTAAAGCCACGAGGGAAGGGATTTTGATGGCAGTAACTCTTACCTCAGAAAGGTAGAAAAGGGAGAACAGAATAAATGTTAAAAGAAGCAAACAATATGGATACAGGCAGAAATCAATAACATGTAAGAGAACAGTACCGAAGAATCAATGGAACACAAAACTGATTCTTAGAAATGACCAGTAAAATTGACAGACTTTAGCAAGACTGGCAAAGAAAAAGCACAGAGGATAGAAAATATCAGTGTTAGGGATGAAACGGGACATCACTGCAGACCCCACAAACAGCGCTACACACAGACATCTGGTGCCTTCAAACCAACTCTGGACAATCTCAAGAAAATAGAAGAAACACTTCCTAATTCGTTTCATTTAGCTACTATTCCCCTAATATCAAAATCAGACAAAGGTAATATGTATTTTAGCCAGGCATAGTGGTGTGTGCCTGTAGTCCCAGCTACTCAGGGGACTGAGGTAGAAGGATCCTTTGAGCCCAGGAGCTTGAGGCTGTAGTGTGCCATGGCTGTGCCTGTGAATGGCTGCTTGCTCTAGCCCGGGAAACTCAGTTAGACCACAAGCAACAGACAAACATCCGTCAGAAATAGAAATACAGAAAACCTTAGTATAATATTAGCAAATAGAATTTATCAATATATGTAAGAAATTATATACCCTATCTAAGAGGAGTTTATTCCAGGAATGCAAAGATGGTTCGATATTTAAAGTGGATCGGTGTAGTACATCTTGTTAACAGACTAAAGAGGAAAAATTACGTGATCCTGGGACAGTGAATGAAGTGTGGTCCAGCCATGCCACAGAATACTTCTCAGCTATGAAAAAGAACACCCCACCTGGATGGATCTCTATAAAATCCTCCTGGAAAAATTGCTTCCTCCAAGAATGTAACATTCTTTAAGTGACAAAATTGACAAATGGGGAGCAGGTTGGTGACTGTCAGGGGTTGGAAGGGGTGGAGCTAGAAGGGAAGAGGTGTGGCCATACAAAGGGCAATATGAGGCTTCCTTGTGGGATGAATTGTTCTGGGTCTCTACCTGTCAATATTAAAATCCTGGCTGTGACATTTTGCTATGGTTGTACAAGACGTCACCACCAGGGGAAGCTGGGTAAAGGCTTCATGGGGTTTCCTGATGCTCTTTTTAAAAACTGTGAATATACAAGTATTTCAAAATAAAACTTAAAAAAAAATTTTTTTTGAACAGTGCAGTGGCATCATAGATCAGAGAAACACAAACTCCTGGGCTCAAGCCATTCTCCTGCCTCCCCAGTAGCTGGGACTACAGGCACCCACCACCACACCCAGGTAGTTTTTCTGTTATTAGTAGAGATGGGGCCTTGGTCCTGCTCAGGCTGGTCTTGAACTCCTGAGCTCAAGTGATCCTCCCACTTTGACCTCCCAGAGTTCTGGGGTTACAGGAATGAGCCACCAGCACCCAGGCAAAAATAAAATATTTAATTTTTAAGAAGAAACAGACCCACATGAGGCCACTCTGAATGTGGTGGCCTTGGTCCAGACCTGTGGCAGAGAGAAAGTAGGGATGGAGGAGGGATGGGACCCCCAAGACAAAAAATAGAAAAAGTAGTTGTGATGCTTTGTCCCCTTCCTAGAAATGAGTGTGCTCCCCAGGCAGAAGATGATGCAAGGGGGGGACACCAGCCCTGGTCACTAGCTGTGTGCCATGCTGGGCCAGTTTCTGACCTCTCAAAGACTTAGCATGCATCAGTAAAATGGGTACAATGTTGGGCATTGTGCTTGGGGGCCTAGTAGAGGGAGGGAGGTGTGTATGCATACGGCAGGTCGTCCTGGCCTGAGGTCTCGCCCCCCTCCCTTGCCTGCCCCTTGTCTCACTGCTCACCTCTGACCTCTCTCTTCCTTGCTTCCTGTGTATGGGAAGTTCTGAAGGAGCATTGCGGTGGGGTGGTGGCAGTGAATGCACAAAGGAGCCCCTTCCAGTTTCAGACTCCCAACCTCAGATTTATAATTTCCATATTGAATATTAATGCATCTTTTCACTAACGCTCAATCCATCTGAAAGTACATGTTCATGGTCAGTTTCCCTGACTCCAGTGGTTCTCAACCTGTAGGTTGTGACCCACAGGAACTGTATCAAAGGGCCGTGGCATTAGGAAGGTTGAGAATCACTGCCTTATTTGAAAGTTTCTGGAAATGGCCTGTGTGGAAACCAGTGGCTTTGGGGTGGAGCTTTGGCTCCTGGACTCAATAGCTGAGAAACCTAGATGGAACTCTTCCCTGGGTGGATCCCCCGGGGATCCACTGGTGGAAGACCACTCCTGCCCACTGGAGCTTCCCTGCCATAGGATGGTGACAGGCACTGACCCCATCAACAGCACATTGCACCCTGCCAGACTATGAGAGGTTCAGCTGGAGAGTGAGGCAGCCAGGAGGGGATCACTGCAGAGACAAGTCCCCAGGGGCACCTTCAGGACTGGCCCCCGAAGGCAAAAGACAAATGTCCCCCAGTTGCCTTTAGCTGCCTCCACCCCATCCCCACACACTCCACCCCAGCTACCCAGCAGAAGCTCCTGGCCTGAGCCAGTGCTCCCCAGCAGCCAGGCTCTCAGAACAAGTTATAACATGCCCAGTCCAGATAACAGTTTTAGCTTCCAATCCTCTCAGTACAGTGTGCCCACACCAGCACACAGGGCCTTCCTTATTGTGTCCACGCCCATGGCCCCAGCTCCAAGAAGGGCTCCTGGCACAGGCAGGCCATCTCTGAGTGCCTAATATGTGCCAGGCTGAGTCTTGGGTCTCAGGAGATGTGGTGCAGGTTGGTGCAGCTCTGCAGTCAGACAGGAGAGGTCACCTCAGGGCAGGTCCCCCTCAGTGTAGAAAGACTCCAGGGAGAATTGTTCAAAGTGACAACCCCCAGTCCAGGAAGACTCTGTCTGCGAGGAACATGAACATCAGAATTCTCAGCTGGCTGGGAAGGGGAGGCTGAGGAGCTGCGGGGTATTGGGAAGTTTCTCTGGAGGGACCCAGACACCTGTTGCTGGGGCCCTCCAGGGCTGGGGTAATCCAGGATAACAGGCCCCCCTGGTGGTGCTGGCCCAGCTCACTGCAGCCACCAGGGTCAGTTAGCCACCCTGCTGCAGGCCCAGCAGGATGTGGGGTTTACCTGTGCCCAACCTCACCAGCCACCAAGAGCAGGTGACCAAGTTCTCAGGAGGACCCTGCCTCCCCATCTTGTTCAGCCACTGGGAGTCCTACAGAGAGAAGCTGCATGCTCCCAAGACAGGATCCGAGAGGGGAGGCAGCTGGAGTAATAGTTCTTTCTGCACAGACCTAGGCTCACACGCTGCTAAAACTGCACTTGACTGACTAGATGGTGCCGTTGCCTAAAGTTGAGGCCAACTTGGGCTGTGCTAATAGAAGAAGCCTTTCCAGGTTCTCCTGGATTGTTCTCTCCTTTCTCTGGTGGGCCCCAAATTTAACGGGGGACACTGAGAAGCTGGCACTCACTCTGAGAAGGGGTCAGCAGGATGAAAGGGTGTCCTGGGGGTGTTGGGCTCAGAAAAGCAAAGTCCTGGAGGGAATACTGGTGCCATTCTTGGCTAGCCAAGGCCTGTGTCCCTGCAGTACACAGAGTAGTCAAAGGGACAGGGAGACCAGTCAGATGCAAGGACACCTGCTAATGGTGCATCACTTAACAATGGAATGGTTGCTGGAAGTTGAGGAAGGAAGTGGCTCCCACTGGGAGTTCTCAGGCCCAGCCTGGCCCCCTTGCCAGTGAGTGATGTAGCAGGATTTCCTGTCGTTGTCAGGCCTGGACTGGGCGGTCCTATGGTGAGCTCTGCTTGTGTGTGCCTGCTTGGCCCTCACGTGTCTGCTCAGAGCACCCCAGACGGCCTGGGCAAAGCACCCACACCCGGTCTTTCTGTGCATTTTCACTGGGGTAATTTTCCTGCGTTGTTCCACAGGAGCTATGCTGACATTCCAGGGCTTGGTGCCCTCTGGGCACGGTGGCTGGCTGTGGTGGATAGGATGCCACTGGGAGCATACCCGAGCAGGAGACCACAGGCATGGGGGGCAGGGTCTTGAAGAGAGCAAGAGGCCAGGGGTGGAGGACATAGCACAGCCCGTGGCCCAGCAGACCTGTGCATTCCCCATCATAGCACAGTCTGTGGCCCAGTAGACCTGTGTATTCCTCATCATAGCACAGTCTGTGGCCCAGCAGACCTGTGCATTCCCCATAGCTTATGCCAGTGGGAGGTGGACTTCTGTCACTTACCACCGAGAGTCCTGACACAGATGGCACAGATCCGTGCCACTGTAGCATCTGCTCCTTCCCTGATTTGGCACTCGAGGGGTAAAATGGTGAGGACGACCCCTGGTCATGTGCTCTGTGCCCTGACCTGTGCTCTATGTCCTGTGCTCTCTGACCTGGAGGAGGTTATGATCCCAATGTACAGATGAACAAGTGAAAGAGGGCTGTAACAGAAGACGGAGCAGCTCAGGCACCCCAACAAGGACTCAGAGGAGTGTCCTCCCTCTCCGGCTCTGGCCACAGGCTCCACACACTGTGCCCTGGTCCTTCCCTGCAAACCAGCCCAACCATGGCCAGGCTGGGCGGGGGAGCACGGACTGGCTGAAGCCTGGGGGCCTGCCATGAGCTGAAGGGTGGCCAACCCCACACAATCACAGGGCAGAGCACAGGGCCCAGGGAGGGATGCCTGGAAGGAAGTTCTAGACACATTCCTGGGAGTGAGAAGGATGGTGCTCAGATAGAAAATAGATGTCCATTGATGCAGGTGCCCAGATGACATGCCATTTGCCCTGGCCACATGGGAATCCCCGTGGCTGTGCCTTGGGTCTCCTCTCCTGCTGGAGGTCCTGTCTGCCCCAAGGGGCAGGGCTCGGCACATTTCTCTGCTCTTTGGCCTAAACTCTCCTCAGGAGGTTTGGGGATTTGAATCCTCTCTTCAGAACCCTCAGGCTTGTCAGCCTCCTGGTTCAGGATGTTTAAGGCTCCTCATGCTGTTCTGGGCCTGGCACCAGATCATGGCACCAGGAGCTAGAGCTATCAAGTTCCTTCACCTCGGCCAAGCATAAAATAGAGGCAACCTTTTGACTCTTGAGGTAAAACTCTTCAGCAGGGCCTTCTTCCCCTCTGAGCTCATGATCACACCTACTGTCCTTCCTCTGACTTGAGGCAGAGAACTGGGTTAAGGTGAAATGACCTGGGCGTGTGAAGTGCACCTGCTAGGCAGAAAAAGCTGTGAGGAGAAAGACTCGTGCTTTGCTCTTCTGAGGCGGTGGGGGGGGGGGGGGGAGAAGGAGGGCTGACCCGCTGTGCTGGGCGGGAAGAAACACCTTCCTGCCTTTGGTCCTCAGAAGTCTCAGGGCCTGGATCGGACTAAAGAATGCCTTGTCACCATGGCTACCAGTAAACGGTCCCACTTCCATATAATAAGGGCTTTGGCAGGGGCTAGACCATTTGATATTCTGGCCTGGGGCCAAACGAGGGGGTGCCCTCCCTGCCCTTCCTCCTGCAGTTACACAGAGTCGGAGGAGTTCCCGACCTGACAAAAACCGAGCCTTTTCCTTATTAGCTTGGGGGCAGGGAAGGCCTGAAGCCGGGCATCTTTACCTGGCAGCTATGGTTACCCACACTCAACAAGCTTGTTGCACCTGTGCGGCACAGGTGCCGCCCCAGTGTGAGGGGTCACCGCGTCCGTGCTGGGACTGGGGGCGTTGGAACCGGCTGTCTTCGTTGGAATCTCAAGCTCTTACCTAGCAGACAGATGCCCAACAATGAAGAAAAAAGAATCCCCCTACCTCTCACCCGCCCTCCCTGGACGCGCCCTCTGGTTACATCCTCGCTGCAGCGCTCCCAGGCTTGGAGACAGCAGATTTCTGAGTGGAACCAGGGAACCCCGGCGCCTGTAGGGCGCCCCGCAGGCTAGCCCTGCACTGGACCAGCTCCACCCCAGAATTCGAGGCCTGGGGTTCCGGGCTAGGGCGGGCCCACTGCGCCTGCCAGGCTCAGGTGGCGGGGCGAGCGGTGATCGTTCTCGGCCCTGGCGCCCCCGAAACCCGCGGTTCGGGAAGCTGGGACAACAGTCCGGCGCAGGAGCATAACAAGAGCACGCGCACCTGCCGGCAGCCCCGCCCCCTCACCGCCGGCCAATCGCGCGCGCGGGGCGGGGCCGGAGCCGAGCAGGAGCTGGAGCCGCAGCCGGAGCCGGAGCCGGAGCCTGAGTCGAGCCCAGCCCGAGCGAGCAGTGAATGCAGCCTGGGCCCCGCAGCCTCCGCCCCGCAGCCCGCAGCCCGCAGCCCGCAGCCCGGTCCCCGCCGCCCCCGGGGCATGGCCTGTCTGATGGCCGCTTTCTCGGTCGGCACCGCCATGGTGAGTGAGTGCACCCTTCGTCCGCCGGCTTGTTTTAATTTTCAAGTAGAGCAGGAAACACACAAAGACCCCCACGATTGCCCTGACATCCTCTCCCTGGGAGCGCGTCCTCTGGGCCCTGACCCAGGGCACCCCGGGAGAGGTACTGACTCCGGTCGCGCCCCGCCCCGGCTACCTGGAGCCTTGGGATGCTCTTCACACGGGCCGGGGACGCCCAGTTGTGGGGCGGGAGGCAGCCCCACAAGTGGACAGATGGCCTTGACCTCGTCCTCCTACGGGCGAGGGATCCAGGGCCCTGGGTACCCGGAGTGCGCTGGGGATGGGCTGCAGCCTGGGCCTGAGGGAAGAGAGGGAACCCTTCTGCCGGCGCGTTGGGCCTGGGGTTTGGGGAGCGGGGACGTATCCCACTATCCCTGGAGCAATGGGCACTGTCTTCCAGAACAAAGAGGCAACTGCCCCCAGAGATCTAGAGCCTAAGCCCCACTCCCTGGAGCAGCCCACGCGGGACCTACCGGGGAGGGGGCGGTGAAGCGCCCAGGAGGCCGCAGGGCGAGCCTGGGTACCCGCGGCCGCCCCTCTGCGCGCTGGCGAGACCCGGGTGGAGACAGAGAAGCGCATCTCGCTTCTCCCGAGGGAATCAGCTCCAGAGGGGGATGACCATGCCCTGGTGCTGGCAAACTCATCGCTAGACGCAGTTACCGCAAGTGCTGTTCCCAGGGGTGGTCAAGACTCTCCCTTTGCTGTTTGTCTCACATTAGGAAAAAACAACCCAACCAACGGCCCGGCCAGCCACCCACCTCCCTCAACCCGGGCCCACTTCTGCTTATCGCACCATCCCCTGGAAGGCACCAGCGTTGCAGCGCGGTGTCTGGCGCACAAGCAGAAAGTCTTGGGTGTCCCAGCCCCTGCATGCTCGCGTCCTTTCCCCGTGCAGCTACCATCCTGCTAGTTACTTCCCGGAGGAGGCTGCGAGCCCGCGGTGCAGAGCACGCACCGGGTTTCACCCTCGCTCCTCCCTTAATTCATTTTTAGCATCCTGTTTGAAGTCAGCAGGGCTCGGCAGGATTTGACCGACAGTTACCTCTTGCCATGAGCTCAAGAAAAAAAAAAAGTAGTCGGGCTTCTGCGCATGCTCTGTTCTGACGACTGCATCCTATGATTCCAAACAGGTTACTGTAGCACATACCGCGCTTCGCCAGCTCATTACATAACAATTTTGTGTAAAGCCATAGAATGGGGCCGAGACGCAGCAAGGAGGGTGGTAGGGGGGGAGGGCCAGCGCTGGGCTGGGGGCCGCAGGCCGCCCCCACCTCTCGGCGGCTCCGCCTCCCTGCTCGGTGTCTAACTCACAGGAGGCAGCAGCCCCCACCCCCCACCCCACCCAGAACCCTGCTCCCACCTGGTCCTGGGTGTGGGCAACACTTGGGAATTCTTGCTTTGCTCTTGTTCATCTACTTGGAACTCCTAAATTGACAGTGGAAAATTAAGGGGATTACTGATGTTAGTTGAAGGTGCAGAAAGTTTCAGACTTTTTAGATGCTGGGTAACTCTCAAAGCCCGTTTAGAGCTGCAAAGATGGCTTGGACATGTGGGAAAATAATAAGAATGTTGTAAGGTTTAGTGTTTTATACGGAGATTGTTTTAATGTTATGTTATGGTCTGATACCGCCCGAGCTCAAGTATAGGTACTGTTCTAATGCAGAGATGCTAATGGCTCGGCTCATTATTTTTTAGGGGAACATTGTTTTGTTTAAAAATAATTTCTCCCTGAAAACCTGCTAATTTTTTTAAATTTATAAATTTCAGTCCATCTATGGCTATCCTGCCCTGAAAGTACTAATCTTGTCTGATCTCAGAGGCCAAG
The DNA here is from genome assembly GCA_963574355.1 of Loris lydekkerianus. Lineage (NCBI taxonomy): Eukaryota > Metazoa > Chordata > Mammalia > Primates > Lorisidae > Loris > Loris lydekkerianus. Next base: position 28,796 of record CAUYPK010015401.1, read on the forward strand.
CAGGGTTGGCCCTGGTTAGTACTTGAATGGAAGACCACCTGGGAATTCTGGGGGCTGTAGGTTTAAAAGAAAAACCAATTAAAAATAAAAACAAATTCTGTCTGAGGCAGAGAGCTCTTGAGAGATACCCAGGATCCTGAGCTTTGCTTTCCATGTCCTCCTTGCTCAGGAGCCAGCCTGGTGTGGACTTTGTGAGCCATGAGTGGGAGAAGGCACCTGGAGCATCAGCCCAGCACCAAGGGAGCAGGCTGGACCCTTTCCCCCCCCAGCTCACGGGCTTGGGAGGGACAGAAGCGTTTCTGGTGAGAGGGTGGTATCTGGAGTGTTTTGTCACTCTGTCCTCTAGGTTAGTTAAAGGTGTGATGTTTTGGTTTATGGGAAGCTGCCTGGAAGATTCTTGGTCAGTACACTTCTCTCCTCTTACGTGCTCAGGGTACCAAGGAGGCCACTTGGTATCTAGGTGGGTTCCAAGGCTGGCAGCAATGAGCCCAAGAGAGACCTGCATGCCAAAGGTCTGGGGCCAGCTAGGGCACGTCCCTTTCCCTCCCTTCCCCATAATGCTGGGAGAATTTCTACCTCTGACTCTGCCTCCCTGGTGGAATTGAGTCAATGAATCTCACAATGGCCTAGGGGGTCACTTACTGCCTGTGAGAGGCCCTCCCCAGGTAAACAGGCATCTGTATATGCCCAGCATTCAAACTGAAATCACAGCCGCTCTGCTCAGCACCCAGAAAATATTCTCATGAACGGCAGCCAGGAACAATCCAAATAGGGTCCCCTCAGCATTCAGCATCCATGAATGGACTCACTATTATTTACAATTTATTATGCAGCACAACTTGTGCATGTGAGGAGGTCAAAGGCAGTGCTTCAGTAGGAGAGAGAAACTGAACAGTGAAAGGGGGAGATGGAGGGAAAGATGTGTTTGTTTTATTTTTAATGAGCTCAGGAGGCTAAGGAAGAGTAAGCTGTAACCTACATTGCCGGCAGCTCTCATCGGAGGGTGTGTTTCCAGAGAACTGGTCTATTTCCAAGTGACAGACCATTGCCTCGCTGGCCAATGGTTTCCATGATTTGAGTAACTGGGTGAAGCCCTGGGACCCTGTGAAGGAGAGGTGGGTGACTGTGCGTTGCTGTGGCTTATCTGGGGGTGGTTTTCTCAGTTTGCTTGGTTTTCCTATAATGGACAAGGTCTGGGATGACCCAGAGGGACCTACAATTTGCCTTTCAAAACCTAAGCCGTGTTCAAAGGTTGTTAAGGATTCTGGTGGGAGAATGCGGCTCAGACTCAGAAGCCCCCCGAAACTGGACCCCACTCCATGACAGGGGGGTCTTGAACAAGTCAAGCATTCAATCCCTCCTCTCAAATGGAGATGGCAGCCACCCTTCCACCTTAGAGGTTTGGAGATAATAGGCATAATCCATGCAGGCTGGGGAGTATGAGGCCCGTTATAATCTCTGGGTCAATAGTCACTGTTGTTGCTAATCAGTCACCTAGCATAGGAGGCACTACGGTTTAATATGACAAATTGCAAGAGCTTGACTCTGGCTTCCCTCTGTCTCATTTCTGAATAGGTTTAGTCCCCCAGCTTTGTCCCCCTGACCTGTCCCCTTGCCTTCCTCCCTGACCTGGCTCCCAGTGCTACAGGAGGTGGCTCTACAGCTCTGCTCTTCTGGTCCTGTCACTCTGTCCATGGTGCCCCAGGGACCTCTAGACAAAGTGCAAAACCCTTAACAGAGTTTGCAAGCACCTCACCGTGGGGACCTGTTTGTCCCTCTGGTCTTTCTCCACAGTCCCCTGTCTGCTGCCCCCCAATCCATCCTCCAGCCCCTGAGTTTCTTACAGGTTCCTGATGCTCCACTCTCTCTTGCTGTGGAGACCTTGCACAGGCTTGCAGCCAGTACCCCTTCATCTCACCTCGCTGGGCTCAGCTGAGATTTCATTTGTGTGGAAACTCTTCCCTGAGTGCCCCAAGCCCAGGGTCTGCATTGCACTGGGTGCTCCTCCAGAGTCTCTGTGCCACTCCAGCCTCACCCCGTAATTGCCTGCTCTCTTGCCTGGGCCAGATCTTGCACTTGAGTTTGCTGAGCCAGCGGCCACATCTGTCCAGCTGACTGCTGACCCTGGGGCTCCACTGGTGCTCAGTGTGTCCAGAGAATGAATGAGGGAGTGGCTGGGTGAGTAGATAGGACCAGGGTGTAGTGGGCAAATTCAGACATAGGTCTGACACCTGCATGTGCTGCCATTGGTGGAGGGAGGGGGGTGGTGGCTGTCCACCTTGAGGCTGACACCTGTGGTACGTTATGGGGAGAGGGGATAGCTGGCCTGTGACCGCTAGCATCTTTGGGGTGGAGGTGGAGGGACCCACACAGGAGGGGAGTTGCTGGATCACGCCCATCCCTTGCCCTCAATTGAACTCACAGCTACTGTGGTCCCAGGTCAGAGCCCAAGTCTGCTAGTGGGTTGTGGGTTTGCACCTCAAATGCTCTGCCTTTCTACCAGGCGGGGTGACAATGGACTCTGGGGATCAAGTCTAGAGCTCCTTGTCTCGTTTCTTTGCCCCTTTGACAACTCCCCACGTCCAGCCAAGATTGGCGGGACCCTCTGTCCCCCGATCAGCCTATCCTTGGCCTCCACCAGCTGCAGAGAAAGACTAGCCCCTTGAGGGTCTCAGGGCTCATCCTCACTCTGAGCTGTGAGTCCCTTCATCAGACAAACACAGATCTTCCCTGCCTGTGCTTGGGACTGTACCAGCCACCCAAGTTGGCACTGGAAACTTGTCACACGCCTAGTGCCAGCAGCAAACCAAGCTTAATTTTGTCAGAGCTTTACTCTGCACCTTTATTTTTATCCACACAATATTATGGTCCTCGAGTTCAGTTTTCATTTGGTTAAGGTTTTCAGAAGTAGGAGGCGCCTGGGAGGGGTTGTGTGCCTGTGGGGTGTGTTTGTCTGTGTAGCATACAGGATGTATGGTGTGTGTGTGGTGTGTTGTCTGTGTGTGGTGTGGGCGGCATGTGTGTGTATAACGTGGTGTGTGCTCGGTGTGGTGTGAGTGTGTGTCTGCACACCTTTTTCTGAATAGCAAAGCTTCACCATCTGCCATACCACCACCCGGAATCCCTGTACCAACTCTCTCAGCCCCATATTTGTGCTTTAACTATTGGAAATCTTCAAACTTAGGGGCAGACTCTTGTCCCTGTAAATACTGTGCTGGAACCAGCTCTTCCACCACCCAGAGCTGCCCCCTAAGCCACCTTCTACTGGGTGGGGGTGGGGTGACCACTTGAGTTGCTGGGATTTGTAGGTGTTTTTAAGGACAAGCCAGTATCTGGTTTTGTTTTGGGTTTTGTTTAAGAAATAAAAATCATGAATAGCAAGTGACACTAAAAAATAGTAGTTGACAAACCTGTGTAGAAAGAATGGTGTGTAGTATGATGAGATTCCTCTTTGGAACAAGAAACAACACACAACGTCTCCCCAGTCCTATGGCAGTGGGAATGGCCCAAGTCTCAGAGATGGCTAGCTCTGGGCTCACCGACCAGGCAGGCTGCTGTCAGCTGTACGGTGGAGTGTCACTGAAGGCCCATCACAGAATGGCACTGTGGGACATTTCTCTTGACTTGGAGACAGCTAGAAAAAGTACAATGTATTTGGTCCCCTGGGGTCCCTCTTGTTTTGGAGGTTCCTGAAGCTTATTGATTTGCATGGGATTGCCAAGCCATTAGAGAAGGATATTCCTTTCTTTGCATAAATACTTTTGGTTCTTGGCACATCTGTTACAGTGCACTTGACTCCCACTGGACTCCCACTTAAAAGCCAGTGCTAGCTACAGAGTATCAGGTGCTCTCAGGATGGGCTGAAATGGGCACCTGCCTGGGGGTTTCGATGACTCAAATTCTGGGATCACTTCTACTCACTTGATTGGGGGACTCACAGCAGTGTCTCAGTTTTCTTGTCTGTATGATAGAGGAAAGATAGTAACCTCTCCAACTTGTCAGTGGTATTATGAAGATATAGGAAGACAGCAGAGTTATAAAATTGGGAAATTTTAAAAGTGAAATATGAAGGCCAACCCCCACAAAACTCAGCAGCTCAAGGGAGTTACTGCTCTGAAGAAATTTTTATGAAATTGCACAAGGAAGGTATTAAAATAGCTGTTGGTGAAGAGAACTTTTTCAGTTATATATTTCTCAGGCGCCTCCCATGTTTTTATTGTTGTCTTTATGAGTGGACTGTAATAGATAATTTTTTTATGGTGGCCCATGTTTTCTTCTTTGAGGCAAGTGATTCATTTACTATAGTTTGGTGATTAGATCTTATGATTCCAAAGTGAGACTAGTAGATCAGCGTAACATTTTATTTTAAGCATTTTTAATGGGAGAAAAAGTGATGGTTCAAGATGACACATTCCTCTAGGTAAGCACTTTTCGGGACTCCTGCATTTGGAGAAGTGTCACTACTAATCATCTGCAGCCCTAATGGCACACACCACCTCCTTTTCTTGATGTGGCATATAATGTGATTTGTTGCTCTTTCCCCGTTTTTCTAGAATGCCAGCAATTACTCTGCAGCAATGACAGAGCCCAAATCAGTGTGTGTGTCAGTGGATGAGGTGGTGTCCAGCAACATGGACTCTGCTGAGACGGACCTGCTGAACGGGCACCTGAAAAAAGTGGACAACAGCCTCACGGAGGCCCAGCGATTTTCCTCCTTGCCCCGGAGGGCAGCTGTGAACATTGAATTCAAGGACCTTTCCTATTCTGTTCCAGAAGGACCCTGGTGGAGGAAGAAAGGTAGGGATGAAGGCTGCTTTGTCCCTGGGGCTGGTGGGGGGAGGGGGGCTGTGAAGGACACTGCAAGTGGTTCAGGTGCACCTGAGCCTGGAAGTGGCAGACGGAGCTGCTCTTCCCAGCGCTGCCACTGCCCTGCCAGCTTATTGAATTGATTTGTGTCTAATTCTTCTCGCCTATAAAATGAAGAGGTTGGACTGGGTGATCTCTAAGTTCATAGTGGCTCTAAAATTCTGTGATATTATTTCAGAGAATTTTGCTAAGACTGCCCAGTGTCAGAGTGTACCTGTGTCCAGTATATGCTCAGACCATCTGTTTTTGTGGATATGTGTATGTGAGTCTCTCAAGGTGGAACCATCTCTCAATCGTCCAGCAAAAAATGAGAGACAGGTGGTACCTCTGAAGTTTGAAGAGTTAAAAAGCAGCCAATGACCTTGACTGACCTCTCTGGAGACCCATCATTTTCTTGCAGGGACCTTGAAAGGACTGTCTTGTGGGTGGTGTGGGTTGCCTAGAAAGAAAAAGTAATTGTTGTAAGATGAGGCATATAAATACAAACGGAAGAAAAACAGAGCAGGACTTAGGAGGTCTCTGGAAAGTCACAGGGTGCAGGAGTTTGCTGCTGGCTTGTTGTGTGTTACAGAGAATCGATGGCTGAGAATTTGAGTTCCTCAGCAACCATTCCTAGCCCTGGATTTTCCAAGTGTGGAGAGCGAGTGCCTCGCTGGGTGGCTTGTCCTTCCCCATCCTGAGCTGTGTCTTCTTGTAGTCCTCCTGCACATGGGGTCTTTCTTTCAGGCATGTGGGAGAGCAGGTGGGGAGGGGACATATGTGAGGACACCAAGAAATGATGCTCCTGAGTTTCTACTAAATCATGAAAGCAACTGAAAAATCTGTGAGGGCTCTGGAACACTGAAAGTCCTCAGGTACTGCTGGAATATTATAAATGTGGAGGAATTGCATCTTAAATCTAGATTCTCACTTTCTGCCTTCTCGAAGACCAACCAAAATCATTCTTTCAATCATTATTTGTATTTCTTTCCCGTATTATCTTTATTTTGTTTTTCTACCCTCTTGAAGCTAAGCCTTTGAGAGCCTTGGTGTAGGCAGTCTGGACTTTGCTGTAATCACAATTTAGAACCTTGATAGACTGGTCTCTGGGACCCCTGAGTCCAGTCAGTTGCTGGATGATTTTCTGTCTGTGCTAGTACAACCAGGAACAGGCCTGGGACCTTCTCAGTGGCCAACTGCCCAGCACTGTGATGTGATACTTGGATTCGCAGGGTATGTGGCCTGTTTTGTTCAGAAAGCTATTCTGTGGCAGGCTTAGCTTTGGGCCCAATTCTTGCATATATGGAATTCTTGCATATATGGAATTTCAATATAGGGTTATATATTTTCCTTCTCAAGAAGGAAGCTTCTTAGAGAGCCTTCTTATGTTTTGGCCGCATGATCTATGTAGACAAACTATGGCAAAACTGTGAGCAAACAGAGTGGTTTCTATCCATCTGTTATGCACAGCCTTGGGAACGCTGTCACGATGGTTGAAAAAGCCAGGGTGTGAAGTGAAGATGTGATGCAATGCAGAAATGCAAACGTTTAAAATCTTGGTTTGAAAGGTGTTGAGATAAAGCCTGGCACACACAGGTGCACAGTCACCAGGTATGTGGCTCGTCAACCCTTTATTCTTTGAGTGTTGAATGGTCTCATTCATTATCAGAGTTAGCCAACAGCTGATGGCCTCTGACCAAGTGGGGAGCTGGAACTGTCCAGCTCAGCCCTGGTGGTGGCTGCTAGAAAGGCGTTTGCCCTGAAGTAACCTTGTGGGCCCCAACGGGGGAGGAGGAGGAGTCAGAAATGGGCCTCGAGGGACCTGCCCATGAGTCAGAGATGAGCAGGGACAAGTTGACAGACAGGGTGGGTCTGGTGGCCCACTGGCTGGTTTCTCACCTGGTGCCCAGGGCAGCTTTGCAGCTGGGCTTCCTCCCCAGCTGTCCTCTGCAGTGGCAGCCCTCGTGTCTGTCTCCCCCCCCCCCCAGCTCTTCCTGCCCCTGCCCCATCCTGTCCTTGGTCCTGGTGCCTGCGATTCAGAATCTGGGGTGGGAAACACTTCTGGGACACAATGCGTTCCTCTCGATACCACGGGTGCTCACCACCTTCTTTACCTCTGCTCCAGCTGGTCCCCCGTGGGTTCTTCACTCCCCGTCTTTGTCCCTCTGATTGTTGGGGGTCCTCCTCCCAGGTCCAGTGGCGATGAGACTGACCCTAGAAGGGCAGACCAGCCTCTGCACTTCTGTCTCCCTCCGGGGATGATTTTCTACTTGGTGTCATCTCTGCATGACTCTGAAGGTGACCTTTGGAGCAGGTGCTACTTCTCTTACTGCTTTTACCATAATAGTTTTTCTGTCTTTATCAAGTTGTTTCCAAATTTTTTAAATTCAACTTGATCAACTTGAGCTAACTGTAATGATCACTCTGCGGTTGGGTGTCAGGGTGTTGCTTAGAGGGAGGTACCTCCAAACGTAAGTAAGAGGTGAGGGAGTTCTGAGAGCACCTGGCCAGCTGTCCCATAGCTTGGTGAAGGAGACAGGCGCCCAGGTACACATGAGGTTTGCTCAAGTTCAGAGCCACAGCTGGGACCCAGCTGCTCTGCCTCCCAGCCCACATAAGGCACCAGACCACTCCAGTAGATTCCAGCAAAGCCATATTCTCACAGTTTCTTCCAGAACACGGTGTTGCAACCCAAACTCCACTCAGAACACTGCAGTGAGGGTGGCCACTGTGAGCAGAATAACATTATGAATCCCTACATAATTATTTTAAGAAGATGGGGGAAAACAGCACCTCACAATCCTGAAGAGAAAGGTGATGGGTGAATGAATTGTGGTATTTTGAAGAAGGAGATGCCAGGCACTGATTCTGTACATTTTTTAAACTTGATGATTTCCAAGTATTGAGTGATGTCACTTAACAAAACATCTTATATTTTCAATTGTAGTTACATTTTCACCATATGATTAATGATGTCTTTGGAGGAAAAACTACATCATATAATAGATTCCTAGTAGAGAACATAATTTTGAAAGGATCTATTCTCAGGAGAGAAAGGTACACTCCAAGGAGGAGAATTTCTCCAGCGTCTGAAGCAGTAATTACCCTCCCTCGAGGAATTCACTCACACAGCTCGAGTTATAGGACCAGCGTCTGGAGCAGTATCGACTTTGGTGCCGTCACACAAACTGTCGGGGGACATATTAGAACAATGGTTCAGTTCTTCTTCCTCACCCCTTAGTGCGACTCTTTTGAAGCACTTTTTGCTTCCTGCAGACAGTGGGTCAGTGACATTTAGGACCCTTATTATGAAGAACATCCACATAATAAAATTCTTTAGGTGAAGATGATGGTGATGAGGTTTTAGCTGTCAATTGTTTTCAGAGCCCATTTTTAGTAGGATATGATTGACCACAGTCGACAGAACACTCAGGCCACCTGATGTGCTGCCCCTCCCCCAGGACACTGGCTGGTGTCCACGAGTAGGTGACCGAGTGGGAGCTGCTCTTCAGTCCACTCGGCTCCCAAGGTCACTTTAGGAGGGATTCTACCCGTTCCCCTTGTGGAAAACTGTGACATGAGGTTCAGAGTCATACCCCAGGCCATACCCGTAGGGAAGGTGGGACTTGGCACTGGTCTGTGGGATCTTAGGCCGACAAGGAAGCTAGAGAGTGCTTAGCCCCGAGGGCTACAGCACTGGGCCACCATGCCAGGCTAAACCTTGCTTTGACTGTTTATGCAACTTATTTTCCTTTTAATTGGCCTGCTTGGATGTCAGTTACGTGTACTGCTGCAGAAAGGGATTCCAGGTTCCTCTGGAAAGACTCTCTCTCCTGTCTCCTACCAGGAAGAGGAGGTGTGGTGAGGTGATTCTTAGAAATTAAATATACCTCCCAAGATCACCTTGTGATGTAGCTCAGGTTGAGAATGAATGTAATCGTATCTGGGGCTTCGGAGCTTTTTCTTTACTGTTCTTCAGCTGTCCACAGCCTCGGCATGCTAATACTGATGGAGCTTCATCTCCCGCTCTGCAGCCCAACCCTCCAGCCTCATCCTTGCCAAAACCCAAGGAGGAGTTAAACATTCTGGGCAGCTCCAAGTCAGATTATCTGGATTGGTTTGCTTCTAAGCTATGAAAATGCTTTTAAACACTCTTCTCAAATTAAACTTTGCTTTCTCTTAATTTCCATAGCTGCTCCTCGAGGCTTGTAATGACAGGTTGGCAATGCCATTAATAAATCCTTTTAGGAATTCCAGCAAGAGAAGACTGGATTCTGACCAAGTGCTGGTGACTCGATCCAGCCCCCTAGAACTGGGATGGGAGGTGGCCTAGTTAAGGCAGACCAAGGTCCTAAGACAGCTGAGCTTTTCAGAGCGACAGGAGATTTGCAGTCCCATAGCATGAGTGGATGGCTGTTGTGCTCCTAAGGAACCAACATGCTAAGGTGGACTTTCTTTGGAGGCCAAAGGACATTGCTTTTAATACTTTTCTTTGCCTTTCTTTGAGGTTGTAGCCAGTCCTTCAGTACAGTGAGGTGGACTGGTCTGCTTGCCAGGATTCTCTGCTTAAGACTAGGGCGTTTACAAAGAGGACCTGAGTGGCCCTAAGCTGCCTTGGTGAACTCAGAGCACTGGAGAGTCCCTCCCTACCCCACTGGGGCCAGCTGTTAGGTTCCTAGTACTTGGTTGTTTCTGAGGGCAAGTGCGCAGCCTTCCCTTGGTGATGAGACCTCCTGGAACAGTTCTGATCCTCTGCCTTATGAACCCCAAAAATCTTTGAAAAGAGAGAAGCCTCTCGCAGCAGATTCAAGTAAGATGACTGTAGAGTGACTATGGGCAAAACCTAAGAGGTTTGCCACTTTACCAGGAGAACCTTCACCAACAACCGAGAGGTGCAGACACTTCCCCTCCTCTGGTCTGTGCATCTCTTCCCCTGAGCACAATGCAGGCCAAGCCAAAGCATCCATAGCTGGGACCTGGAATTCAAGATGCGTGATTGCTAAGAGTGGTGGCCTCAGGCTCGACAGCCTCCTTAGACGTGGCTGAGGTGGTTCTGCCAGCACTGACCTTGGGGTCTCCCTTCCCCCCGCCACCCTCTGACTGGCAGGCTCTTTATTTGGACACACTAATGTTTTGTCACCTTCTCCAAGACTGCTTCTGTTCCTGAGCCCCCTGGCTTTGCAGGGCTGTGCTCTGCTCCACAGGGGTTGGTGTCACGGTTTAACTTCCCGAGGACATTCTTGCCACCACAATCATTTTCATTTGCCTGGTGATTGCCCTCCTGTGTTCCTGTAACACCTCAAATAGTCTTGAACCTTGAAAACGTCATGTTTTCAAACTAAAGTCCTTCCTACAACCAGAACCTAACCCTCCCAATCCCAGAAATAATTGAAGGTGACATTTTGTTGAACATGAAACCATTTCTTTTGTTTATAAATTGGCAGGGAAAAAATGTGTTTAGTAACCATACACCTGCTCTTTTTGAGTTTGGTTCTACAATCAACAGATCAGATTATTTAAAGAACAAAGGTACCCATGTGGGTCAGATTAAATATTTTTGAAAGACTGAACTGTACAGAACAGGAGTTGATAATGGAGGTGGTTTTGTTACCAAACTCATGCTTAGGAAGGAAACCTCGTAGGAAAGCTCACCCCCAAACAAGATATATCTGATGGTGAGCATGTCCGCTTGTGCTGTGAGAGAAGGTATAAAGGGGAGTTTTTGGAGTCAAGGCTGCTTGCCGGAGGTCCTGCAGGAAGCTAGTCTGACAGCAGCCAGTAGTTTCAGTTCCCACTTGGTCAGCTGTGTGTTAGTCACCTTGTGCTCTGTGGGGTAAATGGCATTCAGTGTCAAAAGTAAGACATTCCAGGGTGATTCCAGGGCTGTGATCATGTCCAACTGAGACTTACAGCCCAAATCTTGGAGCCAAAAGGTCCCAGAGCCACCCTAGTCTGACCTCCTACGGCACGGAGCGAGCCCTCGTGCTCGGCCCCTACAAGGAAGGCCCCTACGGACAGCCTCTGTATGAGCAGAGGAACTCGCAACCAGGAACTGACACCTCTCTGTCAGCCGGGCCATGTTTGCACAACCTCCATTCTTAGAAAATGTTTCTGTGGAGCTGAAATCTGGATTTGAGTAATGTTCATTTGTTGACCAAGTTCTTTTTGGAACTCTGCAGGCCAAGCACTCTTGATCTTGGAATGTACTCACAAATTGAGGGGGGAAAGCCTAATTAAGTAAACAACAATAACCAAAAGCATCTAAACCCATGGCTGCTTCGAAAGGAGGAAGTAAGAACCATGTGGCCTTTGAAGGAATGAGGTCACCATCCTGCTTGGGGAGGTAGACACCTGTGAGGAGCAGGGCAGCGCAGGCACACCTGCCGGAAGGTTCTTGCTCTCTGTAGGCTGCTAAGGGCAGAGCTCACTGGAAGAGCAGAGCATGAATCATATTCGTTCAGTTTCTTTTATTACCAATAAGCAACTTGGTGCACTCCAACCAAAAAAGTCCCTCACCCGGACACCCCAACTGCTTATCTTGAAAGTAAGCCTTTTGGCAGGAATTTTATGGGATTTCTCAGCTGTTATCTTTCCCCTCCCTTTTTTTTTGGGGGGGGGGAGTGCTTTTTAATTAAAAACAGCCTATGTTTACTGAGCAAATACTGTTTGCTTTATTTAGCACATTGCCTCATTAAGTCCTCACAGAGCCCGAGTTGGGAGGCATATGAGTGTGGCTGTCTTATCTAGCAGGCTTAGAGGAGGAAGAGGGTTGTGCCCAGCAGCATGGGCAAGTAAGGAGCAGGGGACTCCAACTTACACCTCAAGTCTTAACTCCCTGCCTCTCAAAACGCCCCACCAAAAGCTCCTCCCCATCTGCTGTTTCTCAGGCCCACACACAAAAAGCGGTGTTAGGTGTTCCTTGCCCATAACATAACCCCCAGGCCTGGTGACACTGAGGTGCCACAGAAGGCCTCTCCTTCTGGAGAAGGGGTTCCCTAAATTCATGGGTTGGAGTATGGAGGCAGCATTGGCCTCTTGGAGTATGGGGGCAGCATTGGCCTTTGTCTTGTGTCCAGTTCAGCCCCCCTCCCCCCCCCCCAAGCTGGGTTCTCTGGGCACCTCTGCTCACCCTCACTTCCCAGGATGGGGTTACCAGGCCACCTGTCCTCCACTCAGACATTCGTTGCAAGGGAAGAATTCATTCTGGTGATTGTCACCTGCATGCTCTTGGAAGGTGAGGTTCTGGCCAGCCAAGTGGCAGCTCTAACTCGGGTTTAATACTAAGGACACACCTGTGCCAGCATAGACTCCTTTTGCTCAGACATGGCTGTGGTTGCAGGTTTGGCGGAGGCTGCCTGGAGGGCTTTGGCTTTCTTTGGCAACTCCAAATTCTGAATGACTCGGAAGAAAATATAGCAAGGTCCGGGCCCTTACTGCGTTCAGGTGCGGGCAGGACAGGTCCGCGCACGCGCAGTGTCCGCCCGCCGGTCCGCCGCCGCCTTCACTGGGGTTACTCTCGGTCAATGCTCGCTAGTAACCTCGGCGGCGGCAGCGCGGCTGCGGGGAGCGGCACGATTGGTTGCAGCAGCCGGCGCTGTTGCTAAGCGGGAGGAAGAGGAGGTTGCGGAGCGGGAGCTCCGGGTCTGAGTTGCTGCGGCCTCTGTACTCCTGGGGGTCTCGGCTTCCTCTGAATCGCCCTTTCCTCGTGCAGAGGGGCTCACCTGGGGCCAGTACATCCCCCTGCCCCGTGCATTCCCACTTTTCCCATCCCAGGACAGGTGAAAGAAGGACAGGGCTGGGCGGAAAGAAGTCCCTGGCCTGAGTCTGATGGGTGGAGGTGTTTGCTACTCCTGGACGAGTAGTGTGACGTCTGTGTTGCTTTCTGTTTAAACTTAACCGGGAGACTTCCCTGGACTGAGAACAGCTCACATATTTAGAATGGCATCCCCCGAAACAGCTGGACTGTGTGTGGCATCTGCGTCCTGTCCTGTAGCTTCCTTGGAATGGGGAGACCTCATGAATCTGCCACCCTTGTTAAAGTCACAGACAGCGTCAGCACTTCTGGCGGCACGGTTTCCCCAGGAGAGGACTTTTGATTCCTGTTTTAGGTTTACAGTGTGGGGGAGGAGCAGGGCCTCCTAGGGCCTGGGCCACAGGTGAGGCAGGAGGTGATCAGCCTTAGAGGTCAGAACTGGAAATGGCCAGGGTGGGTTTTGGAAGCTTGAAATTCTTAGGAATCTGAAGTGGTGGGTCTACTAAGCCTGCTGGAATCTGGAGGGTCAGGTGACATGGTCAGGGCTTCCCTGCTGAGTCACTTCCACCCTGGGCAGCTTGGGCGAGGCAAGGGAGACAGCAGTGGAGCTTGAGAGGTGATTTCTGCAGCACCCATGGCACATGGATGCCACAAATGTGATAACCAATGTAGGTTTTTGACCAAATGGGAGGAGACCAAGGAGCTAATGATTTTCCTTGCAGTCCTGGGTTTTCCATTAGTTATATAGACTTGGCATTTTTGTAAGCCTAAGTAGAGATTATAGTTCTCAAGTCTGAACTCACTAAGCTGAAGGTGGCACCCACTGGGCCAAGGTGGCAGAAGGAAGGGTACGTTTATGATAACTTAGTACACAAGTCTGGTGAAAAGATGGGGGGAGGGCGCTTTGAGTTTTATATTTTATCAGAATTCCCATTAACAGTTGCAAAGGAAGTGTGTGGGTTTCCTGTGTCAAACTTGCATATGAGTTTGTCGAAAAATGTTTGTGTCCTAAATGATTGGAGCAGGGGCCATCCGGCCACATGCTTCCATTCCTCCTCCCCTTCAGTTACCATAAATGTGCCACTTTTCTGACTTTTATGTGGCTTAGAGGTAAAGGCTGCCACCATCCTGTCACTTCTCTCTTCCCAGGAGTGCTCTGTACTTCTCATAAACTGTGCCTTGATTCTGAATCCGATAAGTCTCAAGAATATAGATTTCAGAGTGTTTTTCCCTGAGTGGTTTCTTCATGTTCAGCCACTCCCGTGTGCTAGCAGGGCTCCCCTGCCTGTCAAGATGAAGTCTTCTTATTCCAGAATTTGAGTCTTCTTTGCCCAGGCCTTGCTCAGCTCACTTTCCCAGGCTGGGGAAAGCCTTCTTTCATTCCCCCTTGCCCCGTGGCCAGGAGGGTCCTCCCCGGGCCCCTTCATGCCCTCTGCCCCTAGGATTGGGGTGCTCTGCCTGTGAGTTTGTGCTTTCCTTCTTCTGAACTTCCAAAGCACTGTGTTAGCTGCCCCTCCATCCCGGCCACAGGGCCAGTGTAAGGCTCCAGGTCAGCATGAAAATGAATGAATGAAATCACAAAAACCTAAATTATGGTGAGCCTTTGCCTCCAAAGACAGCTTAGAAGGAGAGAAGAAAAACAAGAGTGTCAGGAAGGTAGACTCTTGGTTTCCCCTTGCTGTGTCAAACCCATGAGCCATCCCTGACTAACCTTCACACAGGTGGTTTTAGGGTACAGTTTCCTTGGGTCAGCCCAACCAATGGCCTCCCTTATGGCCCTGTGGAAGGACAGAGGGGGTGCTGGGTGGTGATAACAGCCCAGACTCAGGGTCAGACAGCCTACTGTGGAGTCCCAGCTTCATGTGGACCTGGGCCTCAGTTTCTGTATCTGCAGAATGGGGTTTATCAGAGCACCAATCTGAGAGAGCAGCATGGGGACCAGAGGTCATCATTTCCATCAGGGGCTAGCATGCAGTGTGCTCAAGGATTATGGTGTCCTGGGTCAAGTTTGCTGAATGGTTGGTTTTTGTGTTCTTGGCTTCATTAAGCTAAAACTCATAATAATAATAATAATAATAATAATACTATCAGCTTCCTATTTATTAGCTCACAACTCATAAGCAATAACTTACTCTGTTTTCCAGCCATGCCTCGGGAAGTTTTTCTCCTGAGGGTGACGAAGCTGCAGGTGGCAGCAGTGAAGACACTTGCCTGGCAGCACAGAGCGCACCCTCTCTTATGTAGTACTGGGGTTTCTAACCTGCCACCCTGAGCTTTCTGTGCTCCCTGAGTAAGGCAGTTTACACACCTCTTGGGATTGTTCCGTGGGAGAGTTTTTATGCTGTTCCTTTTCTAAGACTTCCTTCATTTCTCACTCATGGCTAATATTAGGGCTAAATCAACCCTAATGTTTCAGACATGTTAATAAATGCCTCTTGTTGAAGACTTGTGTAGTTACATGTACAAGATAGGTAATGGTCTTTTTGTTTCTGGGAGGTCTTAGAGATCTGGATGATGAGTTTTGTATCTTTGAGCCTATTTATATTTAAGCATCTTTATTTGTAAGTTACTGGTTGGAAATTTCCATCATGAAACAAAGCTCTGAAAGCAACATTACACTTAGAATTCGGCTCATGAGACAGGTTAACGTAGGTTATCTTAGGAGGAAGTGAAATTTTATCGGGTCCTGTGTATTTTAGTTTTGTGGCTAGATTTTTATGACTGAAAATGAAGGATGTTGTGCTCCCTGTTCCAAATGGCAGGCTGGGATGGGGATGGTGGTGGCACAGGTGTTGGTGGTGAGCCATGGTCACCCAGGAGAGGGGGTGTTTGCAGCAATGGTGCATGAATACTGTTCTTGGATTTGCAAATGTTTGAAGTAAATTCTGTAATTGTACCTTTGTAGAAAATGCATTTACCTTCCTTTGCCGTAATTCTAAGTTAATGTGTAACAAGAAGGAAGTTAAAATACATTAAACTATATGCAGGGCTCAGTTAAATTTTTCTTTCTATCTCTCTTTTTAATAAAATAATTCTAGATCTAACACCTTTTGGCAAAATGCACTTGGTAAAGGAGGAAACAGGAAGAGAGTCTGTTCAAAACCACCTCTGCCACTTACTAGCAGGTGACTTATTTAACCTCTCTGTAAACAGAGAATATTAAGAATAAAAATACCATCTTATTAGGCCATATTACTTGAACTTGATACCTATGAAGCACTGTGGCTGATAGTTAGCATTTAATAAACTGCAGCTACAATTCTTATGACATTGTATGTAATATTATAAAATAATAATAATAACCTAGAATGACTAAGATTGATTACAGCCTTTAAGATACTATTCTGATTTGGCATGAAATATTAGGCTTTAGAAGTAAAAGGGAAAGAGCTAGTAAATAGTTTACAGTTGAAGTTGGCTTCCCAGTGTTTCTAAGGCCCTGGATGAGGCTCTCCATACTTCCTCCCATGCACATGTTCCGAGAGCCTCATGTCCCTGGGAGAGGAGAGGGAGGTGCAGGGAACTCACGCAAGGTCACGGGACTATGAGAGGCAGAGCTGGGAGGTAACCCATGCCGTTTCCTCTGACACCCTAGACTGATTCTTGCATCAGGGTGAATCTTGCCTCTTTGTGTGTGGGGAACGTGTGCTCCTAGAGCTAGATTCTGGGGCGGGTTCCTTGGCTGGCCTGCTGCGTGTGCCTTGGTGTAGGCAAATGTTTATGACACTCCTGATACTCACATGATGAGACTTTATGATGTGTCACCTTCAGAATCAGAGAGCTGGGTGTGGGGCCTAAGCTCCAGAAGTTCTTTGATCACTTTGGAGGTCTAGTGATTGCCAGGTTTCTAGGAGCTCATCCTTCAAATTTGAACCACAGAAGGACTCAAATTTCATCACTTGTGTCAGGGCCAGGAGCACCCACAATGCCTTCTGCAAGGCATTGGGGAAACTGGATGTGTCATCTTGGGCTGCCTGGCATCCAGGACAGGTAGGAGAGGAGGGCAGGTGGCAGGAGCGGGGGCAGGGTGCAGCCTCCAAGCCATTTGGTCCTGTGTCCCCAGGCCACCACCCCTGCAAGGCCATGTCCCTAACAGCTGAGCAAGACACTGTTTTCATGTTATCAGTGATGAAATCACTTGGAGAAATGTAGGTGACAAGTTCAGAGTTCCTGCCGGCAGCAGGTGGACCCCAGGGTCGATCGCAGCCCACCTGACCCTGGGTTCTTGCTGTTTGCCTTTCCAGGTCATGTGGAACAGTCAGGGACACCCCAGGGCCATGGCCACTTTCAGTGAACTTGAAACATTAAAATGTTCGTTGCCTTTGTGCCTGTGCCTTAACAAGTTGTTTTCAATGAGACAAATCTGATGAGCTGGGGAGGTTGATTTTGGAGACCGCCAGCCCGGTCTCACAGCACAGCTGGCCCAGGTTAAGCCCTACTGCCTGTGTGTTCTGGAAGGGTAAACGGCGTGACCTTTGTACCCCAACTTGCTCACACGTAGCAGGTCTGCCCTCTGGCACCACCTAAAAGGCTGAAGGGACAGCTGGGTACTTAGCAGGGAATCTAGGGCATGGGCAGGCCCTCCCACAGGATTCAGGAGGCCAGAGGGTCTGGAGTGGCTGCAGTCCTGGTGAACAGCATGTCAATTGCTGTGACTCTCATTGTTCTGACTTTCAGGGGCACACAATGAGAGTGTTGCCCACGGTCAAAAGTAACTGCCTCTCAAGGACGCTGACCAAGACGACTGAGGCTGGGCCACCAGATCTCAGCATCCATTCATTATGAAAATCAAATGCCAGGTGGAAATTCTTCTCTCCCCATGACATAAGTGAGCTAGTAAACCAGAGGGAGGAACGCATCCTCCTGGGTTTCTGTGGAGAGTTAAAAAATCCACAGTGCGTTCATCATTTTCTACAGTTTCTTAAGCAAGCCCATTGTGCTGGGAACACCTTGTGATGGGTTTGGTTGCTTGTTTTACAAATGCCTGCTGCTGACAACACAGAAGAATGAAAGGCAACGTCTGAGAAACGCAGGCCAGCGTCAACAGGGACTTTAGGGCAATATTTTCAGTCTTTTTTGTCTCACAGCACACTTGAACCTAGAGTTAAAACTTCCATAGCACACTTACGTTAAACAAAAAATGAGTTACATTTATATGTACATATATATGTAATTTGCTTTGAATGTCTTTTGAAAATGACTAAATTAATGATCTATAAACATTTTTGTGGAGCACCTGCGATCCTCTCATTGGACACCAGTTGAAAATCAGTGCATTAGTGCTACATATTTTAAGTGAAGTTCAGTGCAGACGTTCTTCCTGATGTATTTTGACTTTCTGAGTTTCTATTAGGCAGTACTGGATTTTTAAAAATCTGTACAATCAGAGGCAGCTTGAGGTGTGTGACGTCTAGAACCAAAGGTGACCCTTGGGGGTAGATGGGTGATGACAGGGCAACGAGTGGCTTAGCTGCTGGGGAGACGTGGCCTTTTGGGGGCACCCACTCTGGCTTTCCTATCTCACACCCCCCATGGCAGAGCAGTGGCACTCAGGGTTGTTTGTTACGTTGCTTTTTTTTTTTTTTTTTTTGTATCATGTCTTCAGAAGCTACAGTGAAGTGGAGTGATTAGAGGCATGGCCCCATCCCTGAGCAAGCCCCACGATGACCTTGAGTGAACACAGAGGAGGTGGCCCCACCCCAGAGGTGCTGAGTGGGCACTGCTGCTCTGGGGACTCCACTTTGAGAACTGCTAAAATGGAGCAAAGAAGAGTGGACAGCAACTCGGGAGCCACACATGTCCCTTTGTGAGCCAGAGAAGGAAGTGGTCCTGTCCACACTGGAAGCAGGAGGAGTGGGGCAGTCCCAGGGTCCAGCAGCTCCCTGGCATCAGCATCAGCTCCCTCTGTGGGCCTGGATGGGTGGACAAAGATGCAGACAGCTGCTGGAGGGGACACAGGGCTGGACACTGTCTCACGAACTCCATCAATTTGAACTTCAGGAGCTTGTCAGCCTCTTTCCCTCAACAGGGGTCTGAGTAAAAAGCTCAGTGTCCTCAGGGCTGCTACACATGGATAGGAGGTTTCCAGATGCTGATTCCAGAGCAGAAATGGCTGGATTCAGCAGGTTAGATCATTATTATTTACGAAAGGGCAGAATTTATTTTTATCTTAATCTACACCACATTTAACCCGGTGTGTGTGTGTGTATGTGCATATGTGTGTGTGTAAGTGTATGTGTGTGTATGTGTGCGTGTTTATGTGTACCGGTTTGCAGTGTCACCTGGTGGGATAAAGATTGGGTCTCTTTCTGCTTATTCATAAAGCTGGCCCACGATATGGTCTTCATGATTTCTAGCACCGTCTCATTTACCTCCCACCAGCTTTTCTGTCAATCTGGAAAGAGACTAGGGACTGAGGGGCTGCCATAGAGGATGACTGTGTGGCTGGAGATGGACGTCCAGACACAAAGGGCAGGAGGGAAGCCAAGGGAAGTGCAACTCTAGCCTGGTAATTTTCTTTCCTCATCTGTGAACCCATCTTATCTTTAACCTAAATAAATTTTGCTCTCTTCTGAGACATCACCATAAGTGACAAAATTATTTGCAGAGGCTAGAGTATGAGGTTGGCTTGGAGCAGCCTTGGAGTGGACACAGGGAACTCCCAGGCATTCAGGATGGGGCATCCAGACCTTGACATCCCTCATCCCCTCCTGCAGCAGTGTTCTAACTAGAGCCTCTCTGAGCCCAACTCGCAGTATTTAGCAGAAATCATAACAAAAAAGGTTGGGCATTTCCTCAATCCTCTGCACCAGCTCTGGGGACTGAATCGGAACTCAGTTAACACAGCCATTGCTTGCCCATAAACTTGTGCAGCTGAAAGACCTCGGAAGCACTGCATTCCCAGAAGTCTCGTGTATGGAGTCTTACATGGCTATCCCCGTTCCTTTTTTGATAGAGAACTGAGCTTTTCCTCATCTAAATGACAGCAGATTTTGAGTTGCAGGGATCATAGTTCATGAATTTTAAAAATTACTCATAGACTTGGGCATAGCAGTCTGAGCCTGAGCTGGGTGATGGGAAGGCTTCCTGTCACTGCAGCCAAGGGCAGAGCTGTCAGCACGACATCCACTTCCCGGCCGCAGAAAGCTTGGAAAACACCCACGTAGAGCTGAACGTGCCCTTTACAGGGGGAAGCACGTTCACATACAGAATAGCTGTAAACAGGTCAACCCCAAGCTCGGCTGTTGATGCAGCTAGAGCTGTGTGTGGAAGGGCATGTAAAAACCACAAGTGCCAACTCCATAACCCAGCTCTGGCTGAGAGGGACCTCTGGGGCAGACGACAACCTGAATCCCAGTCATTGACCCATCTCTGCCCCCAGGTGCTCTGTGACGCTCAGGGCACAGCAGGAGTCCAGCTCTGAGTGACATGGGGGGGGGTCTGCTGCATCTTGTGTACCTGGGGCCCCCTCGGGGGCCCTGCAGTGAATCTGGACACCCCATGCTTGCACCAGGGACTGGGTAGGATGGGTGGACTTGACTTTTCAAAATCAGAAAACTTTTGAAAAGCCACAGATGGAAGAACAAAAGAAAATGTTATTTGCTGAGAAAGTTGCACCTACCCACGACTTGCATTTAAGTCTGCTTCAGGAGGAAGCTGTTGGGTTGGGGGTTGGTAGTTATGAAAATTATTAAGGAACCAGAAGATCAGATTGTTTTCAAGTTGGCTTTAGGCATTGGGGCCAGATAAAAGGATTATGGAATAAGGGAAATAGAGTCTCTCAACCCCGCTTCCTTCATGATGCTGCTGGGATGACACTGTCCTGGGAGCAAGGTCCTTTCACTCGGTCAGTGGGTCTTGCCAGGCATCCTGCAATCCAGCTCAGAGGAGGGGGCCTCCCTGGCCAACTGTGGGGACAGGAAGAAGACAGGACAGATGGCCAAGGGGAAACAAAAGTGAAGCCGGCTTCCTGATATAGGGGGGGAGTCAGGGAGTGGCCCAGAAGGCTGGACCTGCAGCCAGAGCTGCACTGGGGCCCGGGAAGACAGAGCAGCTCACGGCTGAGCTGAGACCCTGCTGTGGGAGTGGCCAGTCCATGGGGCCACACACTGGTGGGGAAAACCTAGCAATGCAAGCATGTTTTCCTGCTGTTCCTTAGGTCTACCCTTTCTGGAAATCATCTGTATATTTGAGCAGCCCAGGGGGGACTTGATGAGGAAGAACCAGGGCACAGGCTGTGGGGACCTGTGCAGGATAGCAGCCCAAGACCACAGGCCGGCTGGAAAGGGCTGGACTCATATCAGAGCAGTGGCTCACCCAGGAGTGTCCCAGAGGGGCAGGGCAGGCAGGGACAGGAAGTGACAGCTCTGGACAGGCAGAGATAGCCCACTGATAAGGCCAGGAGGAGGTCACTCTGCCACCTACTAGATGCACCTTGGGGGATGAATTTCACTTGCAGGTGCTGGCTAACCTCTAGATTCCAGGAGCCGCAGAGTCTGAATTTGCCATCCAGATACTTCAAGGGAATGAGGGAGAGACTTTTATGGAGGCTGAGAAGTAGTCATCAGTGGATGTAAAATAGCTTTGCGACAGAGTCATTATTGAGACATTTTTTCACCTCTTTAAGATACTCGTGAAATAGTAAAGCTGTGCTGATAATTTATTTCATAACATAATCTGTTCATGTGCAAAAATAATAAACAGAGCTACTTCACTCCAATAGCTGAGAAAATTCCCAGTTGCAGCTTTAATGGTTGTAAAGGAATGGGATATATGAGCTTTTAAACTTTTTTCATTATTTCACCTTGCAGAAAATAAAAAAATATAATTTCAAGATATTGTACAATGGCATATGTATATATTATGCTTGTATATATGAGTGCATGCATCCTGATTATATTTATAGTGAGAGCACTTTTATGAAGTTAGGAAAAGACCTTAACAATCTGTACACAGAGTCCAGTCTTCTCATTTTATGGATTAGAAAGGCAAGGCCCCAGTTGAGATTTTTAGTTTAAGACAAAACAGTTTTTGAGATTAAATCCTGGTACCACCACATCTAAATTTATATCTCATATGCCTGTATTTATTTTATTCTGAGTGAGCAGGTGACATATCTTTGCTTCTATCAGCAATCCAAAAGCTTTACGTACCCAGGGTAGGATAAGTTAAAAAAAAAAAGCAAAAGATCCTATAATTGAAATGAAGCCACAAGACTTAAAATTTGGCTGTGATTTTGAAACTGTACTAAAGAAACCTTGTTCTACTTAAACACGAGTGTCTGAAGTCAGAAACACGAACTGTTATAAACTTCTGAGAAATAATTTCTAACTGACCTTCTTTTTACTTATTTTTTTTCTGAGTAATTTTCAGAGTAAAAATATTCAAAATGTTTTTCAAAGCATCTTTTTGTTGTTGTTGTTGAACAATTTTTTTTTTTTTTTTTTTTGGTTGTCGTTGATGGCAGGCCTGGGCTGGATTTGAACCCGCCAGCTCTGGTGTATGTGGCTGGTGCCCTAGCTGCTGAGCTACAAGCGCCGAGCCTGTTCAAATTTTTATCATCTGTTATAAGCAAAGTATCCTTTTTCAGTCTTGGGATAAAAAAGTGAGACCTTGGTGAGTTTATAATCGTCAGGGACACAGGAGCCCTCAGAATCGGATTCCCTAAGACAGTGAAAGATGCCAGGGACGAGTTCTAGGAATTAGAGGAGAGCGAATTTCTGCAAAGGAATCACAGGCTTTAAGAAAAGCCACAGGGAGGAGCAGGCCTGGGATGAGTGGAGAAGAGTCCTTCCTGCGTGTTCAGACTGTTGGCAGCAGGAGGACACAGAGATGGGCAGTGACTGGGAGGGGGGCTGTCGAGGGTGCAGCAATCTGGGTGCACAGCCTGCAGTGGAAAATGACAATGGTGTGGTGAGTTGAATAGTGACCCTCTCCTCACCCCTTTGGCATTTCCAAGTCCCAACTTCTAGAACCTGCACCTGTGACCTTACGGTCTTTGCATACTGATGTGGTGAAGGAACTTGAGATGGGATCATTCTGGGTTAGGGTGAACTCAAAGTCCAAGAACATGTTCTTACAACACAGGAAGAAAAAGTCACAGCGACACAGGGGAGAGTGGCACGGACCCTCAGAGGACCCTGTGCCAGCTGAGCACAGAGGTGAGCTTGCAGTGATGCAGCCACAAGCCAAAGGTGCTAGGGCCAGCAGAAGCTGAGAGATGAGGAAGGACCCTGTCCTGGAGCCAGCAAGGGGACAGTGACCCTGCTGACACCTGGATTTTGAGCTTCTGCCCCCAGAAGTATTGTTTTTAAAAACAATTTTGTTAAGGCAGCTCTTGGGCACTTATAAAAGAATGGACGGGGGGTAGGGATGAACATTTCAGGAGAGAAGGGTGGTATCAGGTGTGGTGAGGACGTGGAGCAAGGGCAACCTGGGAGTGCCACCCATGGGGTGAGGAGCTCAGCCATTTCAGACCTCATTTGGCTGCACTGAGCCCAGGTGAAGACCACTCCCTCTGTGACCCAGAGCTGCTACTCCAACCTGATCTCACACTCTCAGCAGCACTGTTTATTCATTTATGTTTTACATTTTAGAATATTAAGTGGGTACAAACATTTGGTTACATAATTGCTTTTGTACAGTTTGAGTCACAGTTGTAAGTGTGCCCTTCACCTAGTGCACACTGCACCTGTTAGGTGTGAATCAGCCGGTCCCATCCCTCCCCTTCACCTGCTGGATTTCCAGTGAGTGTTATTTCCATACATGCACTTAAGTGTTGATCCATTGGATCCAATTTAATAGTGAGCACCCGTGGTGTTTGTTTTTATATTCCTGTAGTACATTACTTAGAAGAACGGTCTCCAGGTCCATCTGGGTCAATACAAGAGGTCTTAGTTCACCACTAAGGTGAACTAAGGCTGAGAAGGACTCCGTGGTGTACAGAACCACATTTTATTAATCCACTCACATATTGATGGGCGCTTAGGTCATTTCCACATCTTTTGCAATTGAGAATCGTGCTGCTATAAGCACTTGCGTGCAGGTATCTTTTCTTATAAAACACCTAATAACAAAAGACTGGATGCGATCCCTTTGCTCATCGGAAGAAGTGTGAAGAAACAAACTGAGCTTGTCTCACAGTAGATCATTGTAGAAGCAGGAAGGGAAACGAACACGTTCCAGGCACAGGAACGGATGGAGCCCACAGATGGAACGATGTTAAGCAGGAGAAATAATTCCTGGAATACATGCAGTGTGACACTGTTTATATTAATTCCCAAAACAGACAACACTTACCAAACTGGTTAAGGATAAATACAAATGTGGTGATAATGGAGAGAAAAACAGGAGGATAACAGAATTCAAGAGAGTGACACCTGGGGTGGAGGCTGGGGCCAGAGATCAGGGAGGGGCACTGGGGCTTTCCAGGGTCACCACAGTACATGCACAGACCCTGCAGCCGGGCTCCGTTTCAGTTCTGGCTTTCCCGCTTCCTAGCTGTGGTCCCTTGGGAAAGTTATTTTAGCTCTCGGTGCCTCGATTTTCTCACCTGTAAAATGGGTACATTGAAATACGTACCTTATTGGGTTTTGGTGAAAATTAAATGAGTTAATGTGTATAAAAGCTTAGAATGGGGCCTGAGGCATCGTTGTTATCATCACCATCATCAGCATGTGTGCGTGCAAAGCAGCTTGAAATCAAAAAAGAAAAGAAAAGAAACTATAGAAGTGTAAGGAAATGGGGGTGGAAGGAGGATTTCTCGCTACGTGAGGAAGGCCCTGTGTGTTGTGTGGCTGGGGTCACAGTGTGAGCACACAGGGGGTGCAGGAGTTAGGAGCTGGAGTAGCTAGGGCTCCTAGCTGTCAGCCGGAGCCACCAGGGACGGGGGCGGTGAAGACTGGTGGGCACCGAGGGCTTCTGGTTGGGCGTGTCAACTTACTCCCATTGAGGCCTTGTTCCCAGGAGACCAGTGGAGTTCAGCAGGTGCTTCCAGACATTGGTGCCCATGAGCACATTTTGAAGGTGTTATAAATGGGTAGATGCCAGATCCAAACCCAGTTCTATCCACCTGAGCTGACTGTGTGCCTGTGGGCATCCTTCACAGAGAGGACTCTGGGCTCCCAGGGACAGGCACCATGTACTGTGGCTCAGACTTTGAGGAGCACTCGAGCTAGCGGTCAGAGTGAGCCTGGAAGACGGTGCTGGGGCCTCTCGGAGAAGAGTTGGGGCCGCTCAAGAGCGCCCAGAACCCCTCCCTATAGCCACTCAAGTTCCTCGAGCGTTTAGTTCTTTGGGTCACACGTACTCTCAGCACCTGTGGACGGGACTCTCGCCTGTGCTAGGGTCTCACGCAGTACTGTCAGTGTGGGCTGTTTCTGGGTCTTATTTTTACTGAACTGGAGACGACACAAACTTTTCTGACCCTCCTGCAGTCATTCCTGTGCTCCCTGCCACGCTGTGTGGCTGGCGTGGGGCTGGGTGAGGGTGGGACCGGGGGACACACACGGCATTTGTAAGGCCCATCCCTGCTCCCAGGAGGGGTCAGGTGTGGTGGGAAGACTCACCAGGTACCCGAAGGTCTAAGTGCCATTTCCAGTGGCAGCGATAGTGACTGACAAGGCCCAGAACAGGCCACCCTGTGCACCTTGCAGGCACTGACTGGCCAACCGACCTCAGCCCTGAGGGGAGCTATTATTATCCTTTCCTGGGGCACTAGAGCTCCATAGCCTGCCCTGAGGGAAGAGGGATTTGGACCTGACTGGTCTGCCTCAGGGCCTGCTGTTTTGACTCCCCGGGTGATAAAATGATGAGTCTTCAAATTGAACAAATAGATGTATGCAGTCTGGTTGCCTGGAGGGGGGGCCTTGCTTTTGGCTTGGCAGGACCTGAATTCATGGAGGCCCAGGTAGGTGAGTTGGTCCTCATCTTATCTTGTCTTCCCAGCAGTTCAGGGGGTAGGTGGTTATCGTTATCCCCAATTTACAGATGAGAAAAGAGAGGCCTGGAGAGGTATGTTAATCTGCCAAACGTCGGCTGAGTAAGAACTAGTATCAGATCTGAGCTGTGGCCGTCACCCTGTAAAGTTCACCTGCTTCCAGGGAATTGTGCCCTCCAAGTGTGGGCAGGGTAAGGATGGGATGAGGACAGGGTGGGCGTTCTTCATGAGATGACCTGAACAGCCAGTGAGGTTAGGAGACCCTGACCAAACCAGCCTGGTGGGAGGGGAGGTTGAGGCAGGAGGTGATGGAAGATGGGTCTGGAAGGGCCCATGCTGGAGGACTTGAGCACCAGGCTTAGTGCATAGAGCTGGAAGGAGCTCTCCCACCCAGAGAGCTGGGGAGATGCCTAGATCCTTTCCCCTCCAAGAAGACCTCTGGTCCTGGCTGAGCCAGGCAGAATTTGTTCCAGGGCTGGGTAGCCTCCAAGTCCAACTGCTTGGGCTCCAGGCAGTTGTTTTATTTTATGAGACAAACGTGGAACCGGGGCCTGTGTGATGGCCTCATTCCTGCTCTGGAGCGGGTGGGGTAGGGCAGGACCCCTTGGTGGCTTCCTTGGCACCACCTTAGGCTGGTACAAACCCCAGCCATGGAGATGAGGCCACTGCTTCTTAGCTGTCCCCAAACACTTCCCAGTTCCTGGCAGATGTGGCCAGGCATGGGGGCAGGTGTGTTCCCAGAGCAGCTCCAGGTCCCCACCGACACCTGGACAAGAATGAGCTGCCTGGTGGAATTACCTCTTAGAAAAATCTTATTAACGTAAATATTCAGATGAGATCGGGTGTGTTCAGGGTGGTATGGCCGTATACATTAATGTTCACAGAGTGGGAATGGCCAGTGGTCACCAGCCAGGTCCTGCTCCTGGAAGCTCTCCAGACATCACTGCACCCACAGTGCACATGTCCTGGTTTTCTGCCCATCCTTCCTTTTCCTGTTGGACTTTGAACGTGGAATTTGAACATAGTCATTTAACATATTAGCACTGTGATGCTAGCTGTCATTACATAGAACCCAGTTCCTCATTGTCCGAGTGTGCACGGACCAAGCTTGAGCCTGCCGAGTCTGGTGGGGATGCCGAGGGCCCAAGGGGGCACAAAGCCAGCTGTGAACAGTGTCAAGTGAGCCTGGCCAGGCAGGAGGCAGCTCAGTGACACTTTTGTTGTCCTGTTTGAGTCTCACCTGTGGCTCTTTTAAGGGCCTGTGGCTTCTGGCTGGTGGCCCCAGGTCATTCATCTTGGATATGTGACTCAAGACGGGTCCCTTGAGGACAAGGAGCTGGGAGGGACGAGGACTGGGGCCACCGTTCCTTTGCCTGAAGGTCCCTCCTTACGTCTGGGCAGCCACCTCTTGGATCTACTGGTGGGACGGTGCACCATTTGGGTTTTACCCCCGCTTTGCCACCAGGGTAGAAAAGCCATCGGAGGAAAGCCCTCCTCCCAGTGTCACCCGGGCCAGGTGGTGTTGGGGTGAGTGAGGTTCTGGTGTCTGGGGAAGCCGCTGCTTGGGGATGGTGGTGAAAGTGGAAAGGAGTTTCCTGCCAGCAGCTGCCACTGGAGTGCTCTGCACAGTCCTGGTGACTCACCTGCCAAGTTCGGGCACACTGGACACCACACTGTGCAGGATGGGCACAGGCAGAGCCTCAGGGTACAGCGGGTGGGGGGCCTAAAACCCAGATGCCCGCTGTAGCGTGACTGGTGAGACCAACGCTGTTTCCAAGGGATTTATTTGGCCTGTTCCCAGCCCTGACTAGAGGGAGGGTGTCTCCAGCAGGAGATACCAGCAGTTGCAGAGCAGGTCAGGGATGGCCTCAGCAAAGGCAGATGCCTGGCAGATCCAGCATCAGACGAGGGAGGAGCCGACTCTGGCTGGGTGGAGCCTCGTCCCAGCTGCTGCAGAGGCCAGGGAGGAACCCGCCTGGCTCGCGCCATTCAGCAGGACTGGACAATGCGTGTTTCCCTTCCTCATCTGAAGCTCTTTGTGTCCTGCTGGGGACACATGCCTTCCCTTGCTAGGCCCACCTGGCATTGGCAGTTAGTACGCCATGGGCCCCAGGTGAGCCTGTCCTAGACAGGGAGTTTGGGAGGCTGGGTGGCTCCCAGGCCAGTGTAGTTCCCAGGGACCCCTAAAGGGAAGATGCGTCTCAGTGACCTTGCTTGGGGCCTGACATCACAGTGCCACTGTGCCCAAGTCTGCAGAGTGACTCAGAGAACAGGCTGGGGCCTGGCACTCTGTAGGATGGGGCGTGGGAACAAATGGATTCACCAAGGATTCCTGGTGGGACTGGAGGACGCCCGGAGGCGGTACATGCCTCCACGGGCTGCTCAAGGGACGTCCTTTTGCAGGATGTTTCTTGGTGGGTCCCCTGACTTCTCAGATGCATGGCACAGCTAAGAGAACTTGGATCCACATGGGCAGGAGGATGACAGGGTGGCTCTGCTTAGATTATGGGGAGTGAAACCTTGGAGATGGGGGGGAGGGGAGAGGCGGGGGCAGAGAGGATAGCTGGGCGGATGGATGGATGGACAGAGGGGGGCACCACCAGGGTGATGAGGTAGGCCCATTACAGCCATGCCCAGAGAGAGCCCTGCAGCCTGCTGTCCTGCCTGTCATCTGCTAACTTTTAGGGCAGAGGAGCTGCTCAAAATCCAGAGACTCTTTCCAGTCTGATGAATTGAATGAGTCGTTCTAAAGTGGGAGCGGCCTTCCTGTCCCAGCACACACTTGTTGAGGCAAAGGGTGGACTGTGTCTTTGTTGCTTGGAACCTTCTGGCCCCTGTGACTTGGAATCCCTCATATGCGTTTTCTGGTCATTCTGAAGTTATCAAGCCCACTCCGCAGACCCTGCTCCTGCACTTGTTGTCAGGTGAAAGCCCTGTTACTATTTCAGAAGGTGCGAGAAACAGGAGGAATGAGGTTTGCTCAGTGGGGTGGTTGATTAGAAGACACTGGGGGAAGAAGCAGGTGGGGTAAGGAGGAACCGTCATGATGTCCCGGGAATGTGGACTCCTGGCCTTTCTGCCTGGTCCTTCCTCTTGGGGGGGAGGAAGGCGGGTCTGGGGGCACTAGGCTGTCTGCTCTCTCCAGGAGCCCCTTCGGCTCTGGGGCTTGGACAAACAGGGGGAGGGGAGGGACGCGCAGCTGGGTGCATCCTGTAAATGCCGGCATCCTCCTTGGGTGCAGAAGGTGGACACTGCGATGTGGTTTTCAGGTTGAGGTTGATGTGATATGTGGAGGTCATTCAGCAACCTGATTGGTGCTATTGGCATAATTTAAATAAGAGAGAGGATTTTTTCCTTAATTGCTCTGGCCAGGTTAGAAGCTTAGAAAAAGACCAGTTCTGCTTTTAGAAGTGAAAAAACACTGAGGGAATAGAAAATGTGTCATGCTGACAGGCAGCCATGAGTTATTTCCTGCTATATCTCAGCATCTGTGCTGGGGCCTCCACTGCCAGGGACCCGATGAACCCAGCAGCCTGTGGGGCATGTGTGCCAGTGTGTGTGTGTGTGTGTGTGCACTTGCTCCTGGTGTGCATGTGTGCCGTGCACATGTATATGTGATGTGTCTGAGTATGTGGTGTGTACAAGTCATGCATGTGTATGCTGTGTGGTGCACATACGTGTACATGGTGTGTACACATGGGTTTACATGGTGTGTGCATGTGGTGTATGCACATGCTGAATGTGCATGGTGCATCTGTGTACAGGGCGTGAATGGCACCTGGGTGCACACAGCTGCCTTACTATCTGAGGGCTCCTCCAGTTGTGAATGGAAGAAGGTGGGACATTCATTCACCTGCCTTCCCCGCCTCCAGGGGGTGGGTCTTCCAGCAGCTGCACACCAGTCCTCAGAGGTTGGATGCTGTCTGCTAGTCCCGGGAGTGACGGTCAGGAGGGGCTGGTCTGCCTGCACCTGCACCACCATCCTCCTGACCTCTCACACCTTCCCACCAGCATCCAGAGACCCCAACAGTTTCTGCATCAGCATCAGAGCAGCTCTAAGTGCCTGGCCAGGGAGTGCTGGCTACAGTGACTGTGACTCTGGTGCCCTGCATGACTTGGGTGAGGAGACATTGTCACAGTTAATATCCTGCCAGCATTGTCTGGGACGTCAACCCACAGAGAGGGGTCAGCTCTCATGGTTACAACAGGCTCAGGTGGGCTCCTGTGGTGCTGGGGCTGGGTCCCAGGCAGCTCTGTCAGCCACTCATGGAGCAGCGTGGGGTGGATTCAGGGGCACTGCAGGAACAGGCCCGGCTCTGTGAAAATAACCACAGCGTACAACAGCTCGTCTGGAAAGCCAGACCTCAGGGCCACTTCCCTTGCTAGTAACTCATGCCCACAGATGTGTGGGGCACAGAGAGGATTCTTCACTCACACAGATCTGTATGCTCAGCTGTCCTCTCCTGACTGGAGACCTCTTGGCCTCTTTATTGAGTTACTGCGCTCTCTGGCAAGTCTCTGCTATGACCTTTGTCTCCAGTTACACCTCTGGCACCTGCCCTTCATTAAGTGCTTTTTGCCTGCTGCTGTTTGAAGACCCTCAGGAGGGTCCAGAGCTCAGGCGGCATCAGGAACTCCTAGGCTGGAGGCTACACGGAATTCCTCATATGCAGTGTCTGTTGCTAGTGCTCGTGACAGAAGTGGCGGGCTGGTGAGCACACAGGCTGCTCAGCAGGGCATGTGCCTGGAGTGTTTCTGGGTGGGGAGGGTTGTGCTGGGAGCTGACCACCCTCTGCCCAGAGCACTTGTGTCCTGAAGCACATTTCAGAGACAGCACTGACCTGGGAAGGGATGACGCTGAAAGGTCCAGATGTTGGCTACTTCCCCTCTCTGCTTACCCCCTCCCAGGGTGGTTGTACTATTCCAGAAATCAGATGTGTTTAAATTCGTAACAGAGAAGAAGGTCACGCTCTTCAGGGTGTAATTAAGCTGGACACAGAAATGCACCTGCAGTCCAGAAAGGGGTCTTTGCACAGTGCAGCGCCAGGTGCTGTGCTGGGCAGTATCCTGTATAGCATAAAGGCGGAGCACACACAGGCACAGGGGTGTGCCTGCCGGGTACCCGGCAGCAGGGGTGTGCATGGAGTGGCCACACCCCGGGTGGCGATGCAAACGGGCAAAGCATGGCTTGTCCTCACTTGAACTGTCAGCAGCCCCTCCAGGATGAGTCGCCCTCCCCTTCTGTCACCCCCTTTGTCATCACCCAACTGGCAGGCTATTCCTCATTCTCAGACCTGGAGAATTATCTGGAGTGTCTGTGCCAGCCAGATCAGACACTCTTTGGATTGCTATGATTTTCACATCTCATGATATGGGCGTTCATTTTCATTAGCAGGGTGAGAATGCCTGGCTGTGTTTCTACCTAGAAGCAAAGAGCAGGAAGTATTGATAAAACAGTGCTGGGGCATGGTCACGGATGTGGGTGGCGGGAGAGACGGTGCAGTGGGGTTTGGTAGAGTCTTGCCTGACAGAGCTATGAAATTCTCTAGAATTCCGAGATTGTGCCATGAAAAATATTTCATTGACCAAAAATCACTCCATAACAAAGATACTTGTACCAGAATGTTTATTGCAGCCCAATTCATAATTGCTAAATCATGGAAAAAACCCAAGTGCCCATCGATCCACGAATGGATTAATAAATTGTGGTATATGTACACCATGGAATATTATGCAGCCTTGAAGAAAGATGGAGACTTTACCTCTTTCATGTTTACGTGGATGGAGCTGGAACATATTCTTCTTAGTAAAGTATCTCAAGAATGGAAGAAAAAGTATCTAATGTACTCAGCCCTACTATGAAACTAATTTAGGGTTTTCACATAAAAGCTATAACCCAGTTATAACCTAAGAATCTGGGGAAGGGGGAAAGGGAGGGGAGGG
>CAUYPK010015402.1:0-22655 GCA_963574355.1 Loris lydekkerianus
TTGTTTTTTGTATGGCGGAAAAACATAGCCCCTGTCTTAGGTTGCCTGCTCTTGCAGTTTCAGTCTTACCCGTCATGGGGATACAAGCATCAATGGTTTGGTCCCTGTCTTAGGTTGACTGAATGCAGAGTGATCTTACCCGTCTTTGGGTACTATGAATGTAATCCACCATGCAGCCTCTCCATATCCCACATGCAGCATTTCAATGGTATTAGCTTAGATACAAAGGCTATCAGCTGCAATTTCACAGGGCCGCAAGGCAAAGGGCTAAAAAGAACTTTGGATCACTAGAATGGAAATGCAAGTATCTAGTTTACTCAATATTAATGCAAAACCGATAGAAAAACATTTAAGGACCCATACAAGAGAAAAACACAAGTATATTCAAGTGTGGAGGGAGGGGGAGAAGGCAAAGACTAGAGGGGAGAAGGGAGGGGATTGGTAAACTCTCAACTCATGAGCACATTGTGAGGGTCTACAGCACACCCCCTGGATGAAGGGCTCAACTACAACTTAAACTTTACCTTAGAAACACAATGTAACCTAATCATTTGTACCCTCATTATTAATCTGAATTTTTAAAAAATGAAAATAATTTGGGGTTACATTTCTCTCATCTCCTGTTTTCACTCCCAAATCATTCTAGACTAGTAAGGATTTAAACTCCCACATTTATTTTTTTAAAACAGAAAAGGCATTTAAAAAATTTCTCTGTAGTCTTTGCCAAGGTTTAACCATCACAATTTAGTATGAAATAAAAGCATGAGTACACTCTATCAGTAGAGATGTGCTGTTTTTAAGTATGCATCTCAGGAACTCTGACCAGGATTCTCTCCCCTGGTGCAGCTTGGATGCACCTATTTTAATACAAATATTTTCTAATGCAGAAAATGTAAATTTAAAAACATGGAGGGAACTTATTATAATTCTCACCACAAATTCTAAAAAGTTCAAATAGTATTTTTTACTAATGATATATGACAATAATATTCTTTTTGTGTGACTATGGTAACATACCTGGATAGACACTTTTGAGAATGTGAGGTTTGGGGGGCGTCTTGCAACATATACTATTTCCTGTGACATTCAAAATATCACAAACTTGACCTATGAAGAGACAAGATGCAGCATGTTATTACTCAGGCTTCAGAATGCAAATCACATCAGCCTACATAAAGTAGTTTTTCAAGTAAAAGAAAGTTGTATAATCTTTGAGCAAACTTGGGGCTCTTCGTTTCCTTTACACATTTTCTGTTCAAACTTATCATTCATTAATTGCTTTTAACTGCCATAAGGCAACAGCAAAAAACAAAAATTTTTTTTTTTTTTTTTTTTTGAGACTCAGTCTCACTATGTCGCCCTGGGTAGAGTTCCATGGCATCACAGTTCACAGCAAGCTCCAACTCTTGGACTTAAGCAATTCTCTTGCCTCAGCCTCCAAAGTAGCTGGGACTACAGGTGCCCACCACAATGCCTGGCTGTTTTTTTGTTGCAGTTGTCATTGTTGCTTAATTGGCCCAGGCTGGGTATAAACCTGCCAGCCTCAGGACATGTGGCGGGTGCCGTAACCACTGAGCTACAGGTGCCGAGCCCACAAGGCAACATTTTTCTGAGAAAAAAAATCTCCAATTTCGGAGATCAAAACTTGATAATGATTGTTTGACAGCATTTTCACAAGTAGACTGAGCCCCAACAAATAAGGGACTAACAGAGAGTGATCATAACACCTGCGTTAACACCACTGGACTTGAGAGAAGAGACCAGACTTGGACCTTCACATGTCCCTCACAGCGCCCCATGTATGGTCAGCCCTCCGTAAATGTTTTCTGAAACAGCAGTTGCAGCCCACGAAATGTGAGGACAATGGAAATGGAGGGACACTTTTTCAAGTTTTGTTTGATGGCCCCGGAAATCTAAACTTTTACACTAACTTTTACCGTTTGGAATGTCTTGTGATACAAGCAAAGAACTAGAAAACAAGGACAGTATATTAAGCCAGCAGACCATTGTATCAAAAGCAAAAGACAAATATATAAGCAAATCATTATTTTCAAAAAATGATAGAGGATTCACAATCTTGATCTGGTTGCCACATTGACGGCAATGAGGCCCGACAGAAAACTCACATGCTATTTTTTGCACAGCAATGAGATCCTACTCAAAATAAGCGTATTCCCAGGTCAGAAGACACATCCTATCAGTTAAAAGTGCTTGAAATGTTCCTGGTTTTAATATTTAAAGCATAAAACCTGAACAGAAAATACATTATATAAATTTTAAAATTTTAAGCCCAAGTTTTAATATTTATGCAGGTGGCCAGCGAGAATTCATGGGGACAGGAAAGATTGCGTGAATGTTAGATGCGGTTCATTTATATCTGTTTCTCTTCCCTTCTGAAATCACACTTTGGCTGGCTCATGGGAAGATTCCTTAAAAGGGCTGCAGCAGAAATGTATGTGCCCATTTGCACAGGCAGGCATCCTGCTTCCCCCTACCAAGGAAAGCCAGTCATTATGAATGAGAGAGAGCAGGCCACTGCTGCACTCATCCCAGCCTCCCTGGGTACCGCCCTGTCTCTGAGCAGATCCAGACCACAGGCACAGCTAGAGAACCAAGCCCTATGTGTGCTTGTAAATAAGTAACACACTAGTTAGTGTTCTTTCCTAGACCACCGATGTGCACAGAAGGCCCAGTGTACCCTGAGAAGAGTATGAAGGGAGCACACCAAAATACCACTTTACATGTTCTCATAATTAGTTAACTCACTGAAAAATAACAAACATTCACAAAGGGCATTTCAGAGTTATCATATCGAGAGTAAGTGTGTCCTTAAACTGTAGTGAGGAATCTGTGGATGGCAACCACGATGCTTCTATAAAATGCAACCCCTGAGTTCAAGCCCAAGTCAGGCAAGGCTGCAAGGAGTGACCCTTCTGGAGAATTGCAACTGGAACAACCTCAACGCCCAGAATCAAAAACCTATGTGAAAATATCAGATTTAAATTTAGGATATTAATTGAGAGAAGGCTTATTACTCTTGCAAATTATTAAGGAACAGGCAGGATTTGTTTTTATAAACTAATATATTAAAACTCATAAAAAATTACCTCCAACTAGAACTTTGGCTGGGAAATCTGTCTGATCAAAGAACCGCCCCCTTATTGTAAGTGTCATGCCACCTCGAATGCTTCCTTGTGAAGGTGAAATCATAGTGACCTCTGGGGAGGAGAGAAGCACATTAAACATAATATCATGAATATCACACAGAAACCCAAATGCCTATTTATTTAAAAAATTTTCAAATTACTTAGCCATAGCATCTAACACTGTGTAAGCAGTGGTTTACTAAATGAATGGATTAGGTGTTTCATTGTCTTGTCTCTGATGCTGTCCTGCAAAGAGGACTATAAACACAGCATTCACAGACACCTACATTCCATGGGGACTAGACTTTAACAGGGACTGATGCTAAAAATATGTTAATCGGAGAATCAAGGAAGCAAAGAAAATCTAAACTGAGCACAAATGTTTAGCTTCAAAAGAAAGCACAGGAAGTCAGGTCGAACTCCTCTCCTTCTATATGCTTTTGAATGTTTCCCAGGTTTATGGGCTTACGTTTTATACTTTTATTTTCCTATGTAGTAACACATTTAACTATGATTGGTCTTCTTGTGGCTTTGTGTATAAAAATTTTAGGTATATTGGCCCAGTATATGACCTATGACAGATGTTCACAAAAGTCTATGTTTGTTAATTCTACCAAAGTTCTATATGTGCATTCTCACATATGAATTTTTGCACAAAATTAATTTCTAGAATAAGACAAGATATATCACATTTGATAATTTCCAAGACACTCATTTTTTTTCCAGATTTTAACATCTTTGAAATCTAAATATGTCTTTGAATCACTCCCGATCTGGAATGAAGTGCAATTCCTCCAGGAGGAATTATTTTCTCTGATATTCCCCTAGGAATACTATCAACCTAAGACTGATTTAAATTAAATAATCAAATTAAATTAAATTATAAACTGCTTGAGGATTATTTTGGACCATACTGAAAGTTTAAATCTGGGAGAGTACAGATGGTCCTTACTTTTTAATAGTTTGACTTCAGATTTTTTGACTTTTAAATGGTACAAAAACGATATAAATTCTGTAGAAACCACACAGAACTTGGAATTTTTAATTTCAATCTGTTCCTGCTAGCAATATGAGATAGAGCTTCTCTTATGATGCTGGGCAGGCAGAGAGCCACAACTTCCATTCAGCCAATCATGAGAGTAAATGATGGATGCTCTACAGTGAGTGTCCTGTGTTGCCAGATAACCTCTCCTAACCATCAGTGAATGTGAGTGTTCTAAGCACATTTAAGGTAGTTAAGGCTAAGCCATGATGTTTGGTAGATTTATGAAATGCATTTTTGACTTAAGTATATTTTCAACTTACGATGAGTTGACCAATAGCCAAAGTCTCCCTGTTCTCTATGTTAGTGTGATGTGTTCATTTTTTAATCAATCACATACTAAGAATGTCATGGGGGACGGAGGTCTAGCTAATGTTGCATCTTCCTGTTAGACTCCATGTCTTAACCATTTTCCTTCCCTAACAGCATATAAAAAACGATTTGGTGAAATGAAGTATATACCACCTTCCCCCACCACACACACATACACAGATGAAGGAAATGTTACATACCTGCGTATGTTTGAAACATTGAAATTGTATTGAGAGAAGACACAAAATATGTCACTTTCTGTGGGAAACTCCTGTTTTAAGAAAATGTAAAATTTTCTGCTTTATAATTACTTTTATTTTGATATATATTATATATATATTTTTACTGTACTGACAGAAATGTCATGATTTGCAAAGATGCAGGATGGAACTTTTGGAGGAAAATAAAAACATTCTACATCTTGATTTACTTGTTGGTTACACACACATATACATTGGTGAGAACCTACTAAATCGCACACTTACAATATGCTCATTTTATTAGATGCAAACTATACCTAATAAAGTTTATTTTAAGAAATTATAGTGATATTGAAAAAACATACAGGAGGATTACCCTTTATAAAGGCTGGGTTCTTCTGCTAAGCCCTCTTTCTACCTTCTCCTAGAACCTATTTAGATTCTAAGAAAAGACAGCGTGCTAAGAAGCTTTGATTGATTATGTTGTATGATCTTTGCATCAACCAAATAAGATAGGTAAAATTCAGAGATTTACTTAACTTACTCAAGATCACAAAACAAGTTGGGAGCTCAGGATAGGATCTACTACCTACTCTCTATTCCTCCTTTGCCACTAACTTGGCTGACAGTACAGGTAGTAAATTAACAACATCCACCAGGTTTAAGTCAGCCTTAATAAGCACAGAGCCTGCTCATATTTTTTGATAGATAATACTTTTGCACTTCCATAGCCTAGAGAATTAGGAAGGGAAAGAATCCAAGAAATTAAATACTTTTTTTTTTTTTTTTGCAATTGTATTTTATATTTTTTTGGCTGGGGCCGGGTTTGAACCCACCACCTCTGGTATATGGGGCTGGCACCCTACTCCTTGAGCCACAGGCACCACCCTAAATACTTCCTTTTTAATGCTCTCAAAGAAATTCACA
This sequence comes from Loris lydekkerianus, assembly GCA_963574355.1. NCBI lineage: Eukaryota > Metazoa > Chordata > Mammalia > Primates > Lorisidae > Loris > Loris lydekkerianus. Next base: position 5,628 of record CAUYPK010015402.1, read on the forward strand.
ATTAGAAAAATTTAGAAATTCAATATTAAGACTCAAACGCCAGATATCATAAATATAATACAACTACCAGATTTAGATTACTAGAATCTGAAAGGATAATGCAAATCTAGTAGTTGAGGCCAATAACGAACTCGCCTATAAATCTAACCCAGACATTACAAGGTACATTTGTAAAACTAAGGAATCCCTGGAAATACTTTGTGATAATTAATTCTTTACAAAGTTCTTATTGGGTTTTATATTCTGATGTCGTAAGCCTCTCAGCTGATTTCCTCAATCTAAAACCAGGCTAGATCTAATTAAATATTGTGTCTGGTCAGATTCCACATCTCAGAAATTAACTCTGCTTCTTAAGTTACTAGGAAAATTGCCTCCTGAATGTAATTATATTTTGGATGACACTGAGGTTATTCCACTAATTCATTGATAATGACTAGACGTTTCTCAATTAAGGCAGCTTCATCTGAACTTTATCAGTTTGGAACAGCTGTTGTTTGAACTTGGAGTAACAGAGAAGAGAAGGTTGGCTAACGAAAGAAATAGAGAATGGGTGCCACAGTGGTCTTTAATCGGTTCACTTGACATTCAGCACTGCTCCTGAAATTTGTAAAATGTGAATTTTGTAATTTATAAAATGATTTAACATTTTCAAATGCCAAGTAATCTTAAAACCAGGCTTCTAAATACTGTCATTTTTCTAACAGTTATCTTAAATTCATAAGAATATTTAAAATAAAAAAGCAATTTCCTCAATTCTAAGACATTAATACAAAAGGAGAATTGGCTTAAAAAAAGTAAAAAAGGAAACAGGATCACAGAATCAACAACTTAATGCAATATTTTTGCCTACATTATCTGTGAATTTTCTGGCATTTTTAAATTGGAAGTTTCTGAGCATGTTAATGTAGCAGATTGATTTAAGTACATTTATCAATCACATTCAACTTTGATCACTCAAACCTTCTATTTTTGGATAATCACTTCTCTGAGAGACATATGATGGATTTGGCAATTAACACCTTTCATATAACCTCAGAACTAGAAGAATTCATTTTTTTTTCACCTTAGGAAGAGTGTTCCTGAGAGTATAAAAGAAACTATATAGTTCAGGAAATTATTTAATACTCAATAACTGTGCTTCTAAGATGGTGTTTTAATCTGTTCAATAAGATAATATTATCCTTATCAAGTTGTATGTAAGTATGTCACGTTCTTGCAGAGAATAACCGTTAGTGATGGGAGCCTTAAGTCATTTGCCCCATGTAAATTACAAAGGCATATTGGAGCACCATTTACATATCTTCCGCTCTGATTTGATCTTGAATTATACTGGGTCTAGTCAATACTGGACTACAATAAAGTATCCAGCCCCAGCATCACTTTGTTATAAAAATATTGCCTCTAGTTGCCTAAGGACTGATGGTCTCTAAATAAAATAACAGTGTACGTGATCTCACTACTCCACTTGCAGTGCCCTGTGTGGAGAGACCACATCTCATTCTTCTCTTGCAGTCTGTGTATTCTGATCAGGAATAAGATCTACTTTGATTATAGAATTGCCATTCTTTTCAAACTTCTCTCTGAAGAGAGACCTTCTGTCAACTGGCTCATTCTCTCAGTAGGAGACACCAGGCATTTTGAACAGAATAGTTCACATATGCTTGGCACATCATAGTTCTGCCCATAAAAATCCATTAACATACGCAGTTACACACATTTACAAATGTTCCCAAGAGTGGGGGAGTGACGTGGTAGGGAGTTCCAGAACAGGATGGTAAGCAGTGGTGAGACGTGGCCCCGGGGGCTGAAACCCCCTGACCAGTCACAACAGAGCCTTCAAATGAAATGCTGACTGCTGACATCCTGGAATTAGATGGCCTGGCTTCACCTATTGGTGCTGTTTCCTACTGGCTGAATAGCTTTGGGCAAATAATTAAACCTTCCCAAGTCTCATTTTCCCAGCGGGTAACATGGGGTGGATGATAGCACTCAATTTATCTTTGAAAGGATTAAACTAGATAATGTATGCAAGTGCTCAGCACTGTGCCTGCTGCTGCACGTTCACTGTTATTATCAGAATACCAAGTCTGCAACCTGTGTTGAGATCTGCATATTCTAATATTTCTAGAAAATGATGTTTTTTCTTACCAGAATGATGTAAAAATATGAAAATGAGTGTTTTATTTAAAGTCATAGATATGAGTTAACATTCATATTAAGATGCGCACTTGAAAACTATAACTACCATCTGGCATGACTCTCTGGAATCTAGATCTTAAAAGAAAACCTTTACCAGGTAGTACTAACCACGAGGTTTTATTTATTCTTACATTATTTCAGGTCAGAATTTAATCACTTTAGTAATCAAGAAATTATAATTAAGTCAGAGGAGGTGCAAGACATAAAATAATATTTTTCCATATCATAGTCATTTATTTTTAAATGTGTGGTTTTAGTTAACGCTGGATTTCCCAAAAATTGAAAGGTTATGTATGAAGCATAAATTATGAGTGAAAGGGAGTTGCAGACTCTAAATATTAATTTGGGGGAAAAAAAAGTGATTAATATTTTAATCTCGATCTATAGCACAAAGTAAATATGTACTTATTTTATTTACCCAGTTGAATTATTTACAAAAGTATTAATTACAAAAGGGCCTACCTTCCATAATCACTATCTAAAATGAAGCTGATATTGTGATGACCTGAAATTAATTAAAAGACACAATCAATTAGGTTCCCAGTCACAGAAGAACAATAATTCTATATTATAAAGCTGATTTAAAAGCAGAGAAAAAATATAAAATAAAAACTGTACTTATGCAAACACCTATCAATCCTCAAAGAAATGAAAACTGAACTATCTTAAAGAAGAATGTACAATTTAAAAATAAACATTATAAGATGTCTCCAGGTTATAACTAGAAAAACTTGGCAAAACATGATCATAAATGATAATAAAAGAACAGGTATATAACCCCATTGCCCTGACATTTCTTTCACTCATTCCACAGGTTTTTAATTGTTCAGACCCTCTGCCAGCGGTTGACAGATGCAGGTGCAGGGTGAGCACACAGCTTGTCCTTCTCCCAACAGAACAGAATGTCTAGTGGAGAGCACAATTGGTCAACAGCAGTGGCACACACAGTGCACTTGAACTTTTTATTTTTTTAAAACAGGAATTTTCAAAATTTAATGAGCACATGACATTTCTGGGAATTTTTTGAAAGGTGGATTTTGACTCAGAGGTTTTTTTTTTTTTAGAGACAGAGTCTCACTGTACCGCCCTCGGGTAGAGTGCCATGAGGTTACATGGCTCACAGCAACCTCTAACTCTTGGGCTTCCAAGATTCTCCTGCCTCACTCGGTGCACTTGAACTTGTGATAAGGCTATCTAAGAAAGCAGAGTGAGCTTTGAGAATGTAAGACAAGAAGAGACAGAAGCTTTTTTGAGGGCATAACATTTTATCTGAAATTTTCAGGACAGGCAGCTTGCAGAGGGCCTCAGATACAAAGGACAAGAAAGGGAAAGCACATTCAAGAATTAAAAGACCCGTGTGCCTGGGGTATACGGATTAAGGAGAAAAAGCTAGAGGGAAATTAAGGCAACAGGTAAAACAGCTAACTTAGTTATGAAATCTTTTGTAGGAAGAGAGAAGAAAAAAAAAAAAAAAACTTGAATTTTACTCTAGATGTAAACCTTAAGAAAAAACCAAATCATACATGCTTGCAAGAGTGAGGAGAAAAGGAAACGAAACAAAAGAGGAAATATGAGCACAAAACTGATCCCCCCAAAAGGCTGGGGAGGTTTAGGAGAATACAAAACAGAGAAATAAAATCAGGCATTTATGACAATTATGAAAAAAGAGAATCAACACTTACCAACGTAAGTTCCAGTAGCCCTACAAATCATAGAACCCGTGTCTCCATGTGGATGATCTAACTTTAGGCCATACCTAATTTAAAAAAAAAAAAAAAAAAAAGTTAATGTCAAAGTTTTTATTAACACTAAAATTATAAAATATTGCAACTCCCTTGAAAATATCTCATTAGGTTCAGAATATGCACCAGGACAGAAATTGTTGCTGCGACCCAAATTTTGATAAAATAAAAATATTTCCCAGACTTCACTGAAAATATTTGAAAAACATTCATTTAACAATGAAATATTCTATAATTAATTTGGCTATGCCCATTGTTATTTCTTTTGAAGAGTTTAAAATACCATGCAGTAAAACAATTATTTGATAAAGATATTTCTCAAAACATCTTTTCTCATGATCTGAATAGTCCCTATTAAGAGACAGAGGATGGGATATAGGTAGAGCCTCGCTATACAAATGATGGATAATTTACTATATGAAATATAATCTATACAGATTATAAAGCATTGAGCTATGCGGTATTGGTAGCAACTACTATTTAAACTTAGTATATTTATATCTGCTATCTATTTTTATGAGGAAAATGATCTGAATTACTTACAAATTATCAGATTGTGGTATGAGAAGCTCACAGGGCATTCCTCCAACGTAAACTCTGTGTAAATATTTTTATTGGACAAAATCCGGTTATGTTTTAATAAATCATTTCAAAATGCACCCTTCCCACCAAACTTATTGGCTACCTAGTATTTTTCTCTCAGTCATTTATTAGTATCCGTCACTCATTCATTGACAAATATCTGTTGAACAAGCATTATGTGGCCGTTCCTCCTGTATGTACTGGGACATATCTGTGAACAAAATAAAGTCCCCTGCCCTTGTGAGACTGACATTAACTGTCAGAGACTGATAAACATGATAGTTATAAAATATTTTTATGTGTTAGAAGGTGTTAAGTATGACAAGGAAAGAAAACATAGAATGAACTCATCCACCTAAAGTTCAACCAATTCAATTAAAAACATAATTTATAGTGACTTTTGTAGGAATTAATAGGTAGAGACATCATGGAGTTATTAGGAGGAAAAAAATGTCTAACAGCATCAGTGACCTATCAATGAAAATATGCAAAGGCAATGTTAGGTTGCAAGGAAAACATCTGTCTTCACATTTCCCCACTGATCAGGTCTAACCTACCACTTTACCACTGGTAAAACCTGAGGCTATTGGAGACTGGCAGGTGACTGATTTTGTATTCTTTGCAGCACCAGAATAAACCACCAGCCTTTGAGCAGCAAATCCCAGACTCAGAATAGGGCCAGATAAACATTAACTATGAAAACAAACAAACAAAACAACTTTTGCTTACAGAAAATTTTAAGCTTTTTATAACACACTTTTACACCTAAGTCCATTTATTCAATCATTACATTAGGTGTGTAAAGCAAGTAAATGGAATTATTGGACTCATTATAGAGATTCAAATATTCAAATTCTCCTTCTAACCTCCTGTGTCATTCCAACTAAAGAATTACACCTACGGGGCATCTCACAAGGGTAAGGGTGAAACTCAGCAAATGTGAAATGTAAATGTCATGCCACGGTGACTGGGAAAATGCCAGGAAGACTATGTTGAATATTGGGATGAAAATGTGTCAAATGGTCTATGAAGCTAGTATATGATGCCCCATGATCATATCAATGTACACAGCTATGATTTAATAATAATAAAAAAAAGAATATATTTGACAGCTAAAACTTATAGGCTCCTACTATATTCAAATCTTGAGATCAGCATATGAGTTAGTAACTAGTATCCTTTTACAGATGAAGAAACAAGAGCAGAGAGTTTAAGTAGCTTGCCCAAGCCTGCTGCCAATAAAGGACAGAAAAGCAATCCCCGGCTAGTCTGGCTACAGTCTACACTCTTAACCATGCTGGGGATCCCCATAGAGGTCTGAGAGTGTATATGTGTCTATGGCAATACTGCCCTATTTGGCCTTAAATACATATTTTTAGCATTTTTTTCTTACCTGATCTTTCAGACTAAAAGCTTCTTAATAAGCACTAAGCCCTCTACTCATTTGCATGTCCTCTGTAATTTGTATCTGGTCTAAATTTGGAGCTTTGTCTGAATGGACAAGACTTCTTGCCTGGAACACAGCCATTGCTATCCACTCCCTCCCTGCTAATAGGATCCAGGCACAAGGAAATGCCTCAGGAGTCCTACTATCATAATAAATACAGTGTAAATACGGCTCTAAGACCTTCTCACCCATCTAGTCAAAGATGCGTGAAAAAAATTACTGTATGTATATACGCGAATAATATTGGGATTTCTTAGAGTACAAGGCCAGGTAGCCTAACCTTGAAGCTTCCTTCTGACAGTGACTCTATAATTTGGTGAAATAATATCCATCTAGGCCCTTGTATAAAACAGAAATAAATTCCACTTACAGTCGGGGGGAAAAAAGGACTCTCTTTTTTACAGTTAAATTTTCTATTTCCTGTTTTTATTATGGGAAAGGACGACTTAGAAAACCCTGTCTAAGAATTAAAATATCAACCATTCACCATACTCAGCAACACTGAAGCTGACAAAACCTTTACTTACACCCACTTGTATAAACCAGAGATCTGATAATTTAAGTTCACAAACTCATTCTAGAAGAAGTGCTTCGAAGGGCAGACTAGACACTGGTGTTGGTGCAGGGGACTTCAAAGGGACCATAGTGACATTCAGCAATAAGGTATGTGGCACTTTTTCTAGGATCGGTTTGCAAACCTAATTTTCTGTTGGATTTTCCTCTCTGCAACTTTTGTTAATAAAATCTGTCACAGAAAAACAAGGTACATCAGGACCAAAAAGAAAAAAATAAGCATTTTGACCATCGCTTCCACGCTAATGATCATCCAGTGATCTGTTTTTCTTTCTATAACATGGCTGAAAAACACATGCACAGTCTCATCACATGTACTGGGTTTCAATATCACTGGGTTGGTTATTTTTGGAATTTTATATACCACTTATGAGTTATAGGAATACATTTCTGCATCAAAATTACCTCAAAATCCTAACATTTTTCCCATTTGAGCTTAGTGCAGTATTGCTTCCATAGACATCAGTGAAGATTCTGCCTTTGATTGTTATTAGTGTACCTAAAGACCAAAAAACCCAAAAAAGATTCAGTGTAAATATAGATCCATGCATAGAATACCAAAATATTAGAGGTTTTCCCAGTAAAACCAGCACTAAGATACTTGTGTCCTATATCCACTACTATTGTTTAGCGTTGTTCTGAAAGTTCTAGAAAATACAATAAAACATGAATGAATGTCTGCAAGTCTTTGTAGAGTAAAAAATGTGAATTATGGAAGAAAGAATGACCAAGTTAATAAACATCACCTGTGTCAATGGGTGGTTTATTTGAAGGGGGAAGAAATCCTACTTTATACCAAGAAATAAAACAAATCCTAGGCTAAATAAAAATTAAACATTAAAACCATAACAAAGTGAGAAACTGTCTCCAAAATTAAAACATAACATCTATAATTGTCAAAGCATTTTCACATATTGTTAGAATTATGAGCTGTTATAATATAGTTATTATAATGAACACTGGAAGCCAACTAAATGCTCAGCACTGGAGGACACTTAAACACACTACAGTTGATTAAGATACAACCATGCAGCAATAATATGCAGCCAAAATTTGTTTAATAATTGGTAGTTATTTATATAATCAGAAAATAATATTTATCAATGTTCAGGTTTTATAATGACTTTATACACTGAAAAACAAATAAATTATTTAACACAAAACCAAAAGGTATTTCAGCTCATATAACAGACCTGGAGTTCCAGATAAAGGTGTGATGCTCCTTATTGTTGGGGTTCTGAAATGTTTTGCCTGTGAAATAATAATGTCAATTAATTATTCTCTGTATTTTTCTTAGTTTTACAAAATAGGTCTTTTTCTTACATTATTTATATTCCAACAGTATTCATGATATAACTGCCAAAATATTTCCTTTTACATAGAAGAAATACAGTTAGAACATTTTCTGGTTATTCAAGATCATTTCCTTATCTCCTAAAAATTCTCTTTCATTTCAAAATATTTGTATCATGGAATTTTAAATTCAATCATTTCATTAACTATGTAAACCAAACCACAGTACTAAGGCTCTCTGGTAAAGACTTTTGGGAATTTAGCGGGATAAAATTAAAGAATGTATATCCTTGGTTAGGAACACGAAAAAAATAACATAGCATTTTTCAAAAATATAGAAACAAAACAGAGAAAAGGCCCAACATAGTGAGCTTTAGTAGATAAGATAATGACAATTTTCTAAAGCAATGAAGATAAAATTCTTTAAAATTGTGACACTACATTGGAACTGGAAGACAGCAGAATTCCAGGAAGTTCACCAGTAAGACAGAAACTCTAATACATTATTATAGACAGAATGACGCTCCCACCAAAGATGTTCACACTGTAACCATATCTAAATCATTACCTATATCTATATCTCTATTTATATAAAACTATAAGGCTGAAGGTGAAGGTGAGGGAGAAATCAACAATGATAAGTGGTTTCTAGCTTTAGATGGTAAGAGATAAACATAGGAAAAGTAAGATTAAAGAAGAATACACAAGATATGCTAAATTTAGTTTCCTTTCGGGCCTTTTAGGTGGGAAAAAAACTAGGCTTTTTTTATTAGGAAAAAAACATGGCTCCATTCCTAGGGAAAGAAAAAAAGAGCCAAAGGTATTTGGAAATCCTATTTGGCAATATATTAGAGAAACATAGAAGCTTCATGAGGACATAAGTATATATATATATATATTTATATATATATACTTATATATATTTATATATATATACTTATATATATATATCATTTATTTCACATTGGAACATTGTAATACTCAGCAATTGACAACTTAAAACATAAACACAATATTTTAAAAAATATGGGGTGCTAGAGGTATTTATTGAAAATATCTCAGTTCAGGGAAATTACATTTTGAGTGACACCCACATTACATGCAGGCACATTTTATCTTATTACATTAGAAATTATATACAAAGGAAAAGTAGCCACACTTCTAATTAAAAGGAGGCAGTGGTCTGATGAAAATAGGAAAAGGGAGAATTAAACTAAGAGCAGTACTGGTGAAAAAAGGAAAAATACAAATATGAAAATAATTTGGAAGTATAAAAGTGTGATTCATTAATAAAATTAAGGCGAGGGAAACAAATCAGAAATAAAAGAGATTCAATTTCTATGGAAGATAACTAGAATAGAAAGAATTTATCTTTAGTTACATGATAACAAATTTTTAAACACAGAAATAGATAACAATCTGTAAAATTAAAAAACAAAAACCCAGTTTTTCAAGTTTCCTAAATTATACATAATTTAAAGAGAAGATCCCTACATACATTGAAGCTGCATGCCCAGCTGTTGATGTGACCTTTGCAGGTGTTATTTTCTGCAATAGGAACCCCATCCACACTGACTCTAACTGTGTAGGAATCTTCTGGCATTGCTCTAAAAAGTAAATGAAGAACATATGAAGAATGCAATAACTATTTATAGTATTAATAAAAAATACTGCCATAGATGACATATCATTTTTCACAAAAAGAGTTTAAAATTCTAATAGATGTTTGGTTACATTCCATTCTATATTATGCAAGGATAATCTCCATCCCAAACTCTTTATTGCAAATTCTATCTTCATGAATGCTTAATAAGCGTTGGTGCTTATTAAAAAGGACAACAGAGTCTAAGAAGAGAAAAAAAGGACAAATTCAGTAACAACAAACATTTAAATAGTAAAATACCACATTCAGTTATTCTATGCTTTATTTCTTTAAAAGTGTTAGTTAACCAAATTTCACCCTAAATAAGCTTTTCCTGCTAAAGATTAGCCAGCAAGTCCAGTATGGATGAAATCCTCTGGAATATGAATTACCTGTTTCTAAGGTCAATATTGAAAGTTGTAATTTAAAATGATTTAAATTTTTTCCTGAGTTTCTAATAACACACATCAATTTGGGCTGATAGCAATGAACTTGAAATGTCACTATACAAAATGATCATCTTTAATATTAATGACTACATGAAGATTTTGAATAAAATTAATCAAACTGGACAGGAAAGCATAATTTTAGAATTTTGAGGCATATCATTACAATTTAATAGTAGCTATTTATCTTCTAAAAGACTCTACTAATGATAAGATAATAGCTCTAATAACATGGAAAAATATATAGAATATATTATATTTTGTCATGCACATATGTGATAAAAGTATTATAATTGAATATAATAAATATATAAAATATACTAAACATTATGAAATCAAAAGTAATAAGAAAATATTACTATAAAAGCTAGAGTGATAAAATAAAAGATAACAAGGAAAATATTACTAATAATAATAGCTAGGGTGGTAGAAACCATTATAATACTAATAGGCGTGACTGTGGTTTCTGATAGGATGAAAATTACGTTATTAAAGATACTTTGAAACTGACCTAGTATAGCATGTAATTTGGGTTGAATGACTTGCATCTTTTTCTACATCACAGGTAATTGATCTGGAAGAAGAAACTAATTGCACAGTGTTTCCAAACTCAGCATTATCAACTCCATAGTTAAACTGGTTTGCTTGAGAGAAACCTGGAAAAATAAGAAAACTCAACAATTATTCATGGAATTCTATTTCAGATATCTAACAATTGTCAATTCAACATCACATCATTCAATACATGATTTAATGACTAGTACTCAAGTAAACAATGAACCTGTTTCACATTTATCCCGGTGGGTGCAATCTTCTTTGGAAGTATAAAAATTGGCCTTTAATTAATTTATTTATAAAAGCATTGCTTAAGGATATTTACAGTCATCTTTTGGTATCCACAGAGGATGGTTCCAGGATCCCCAGGGATATCCAAATCTACTGATGCTCCAGTCCTCCAGCAAGCCCCGAGGAACTCACATCAGCAGGTTTGGCATCTCATAAATACTATATTTTCCATCTGTGCTGGTTGAATCTGTGGATACATAACCTGCAGGTGCTGAATCCATGGACACAGAGAGCCTATGTGTGCGTACACACACACACACATCACATGCGCGCGCACATGTACACACCCCACTAGATTCTATATCTGGTGAGGATAAGTACCATAAAAAAGGCAGGCCAAAGAGACTAGAAAGAGTAGAGGGGGCACATTATTTTATAAGTGATGGGGTCTTTGCTTTGAATTTCTATAAAGGAAAGTCTGAAGTGAGGTATTGAAAGCAGATGGCCATCTGCATGGTAATCCCATGGGTATGAGGGAGAACAAAAGGTTGAAGAGAGAAAATCCGATCACCACTTAGGACAACTGTGGTTCAACATTGCTAGGAATTTCTAAGGAAAATATAGAATGCCTCTTTAAGTCAAAAGATCAATGCCAAGAAGCACTTATTCAACAAATCTAGTCCCCAGTGCTTGACGGTTACCCCGGGGGAAATAATTTTTCCAGCACTTTCTGGCTACATGTAAGTATATAGTATATGAGTTCCAATGTCCTAAGTCATTGCCTTAGAGAAGCCTTGGAATGATCAACAAAGATCTGGTATGAAAACTTCAGGCCAGAAGCTAGGAACATATATGGAGTCACAGAACACAGGGAACTATTTTCCACAGCTGCGTCTGGAATTAGATATAAGAACAAAAGGATGTGGCTGAGTGTAAAAGGCATCTGAATTCATGATTTTGTTCTAAGCTTGGTCATTGCTGGTACACAGAAATGTGACTGATTTTGTTGACTTTGTATACTGAAACTTTACTGAATTCTTTTATCAAATCTAGGATTCTTTTGGAGAAGTCTTTGGAGTTCTCTCCACACTTCGTGGGGTGTGTATGCATGTGTGTGTGTGTGGAAAACTTTGGATTTTCTTGTTAGGTATATGATCATGTCATCAGGAGAGATTATTTGATTTCCTCATTTGCAACTTAGATTGGAACCTTTATTTCAACCTTTATTTCTTGGTCTTGCCTGATTCTCTGGCTAGGACTTCCAGCACCAGGCTGAATAGGAGGGGTGAGTGGGGGCATCCTTTTCTTCTTCCAGTTCTTAGGGTGAATGTTTTCAACTTTTCCTCATTCAGTATGATGTTGGCTATGGATTAGTCATATTTGGTTTTTGTTATTTTGAGGTATATTCCTTCTATGTCTAGGTTGTTGAAGGTTTTATCATGAAGGATGCTGAATTTCATCAAATGCTTGTTCTATACCTTTTGAGAAGATCATACCATTTACAATAGCTATAAAAAATAAAATAAAGTACCCAGGAATACATTTAACCAAAGTGATGAAATATCTCTACAAGGAAAACTACAAAACACAGATGAAGGAAATCATAGATGATGCAACCAACTGAAAAACATCCCATGCTCATAGATTGGAAGAATAAGTTATTGTCAAAATGACAGTACTACCCAAAGCTGTCTATAGATTCAATGCAATTTCTATCAAAATGCCACCATCATTTTTCAAATAATTAGAAGAAAAATCTTAAAATTCATATGGATCCCAAAATAGTCCAAATAGCCAAAGCAATCCTAAATAAAAAGAACAAATCTGGAGCCATCATATTATATGACTTCAAATTACATTAATATTACTAGGCTTATACAAAGTAAAACAGCATGGAACTGGTATAAAAATAAGCACATGGATGGATAGAACAGAATAAAGAACCCAGAAATAAAGCCACATACCTACTGCCCACTGATCTTTGACATGGTCAACAAAAACATATGCTGGGGAAAGAACACCTTATTCAATAAATGGTGCTGGGGAAGTTGAACAGCAGCCTGCGTAATGTTGATGGGAATCAGAAGTGTTAGGTTTCTTTGTCTGCTCACCATTTTGAAGTTGCCTCTGGCGATTTGAAATTTCAATCTGACTTTTCCACAAGGAAGCTGGGATGGAATGTACACACAGGATAGACGGTCATGGAAGTTTTTCAGAAAGACCAAACCATGGGGCTATCTATGGAAAGTGCATTTTAGATAGAGGAAATAGGAGGTGCCAAGACCCTGTGGAGGGCAAGTGTGTTTGGAGAAGTGGTAGGAGATGAGATCAGAAATGAAGATGTTTGGGGGAACCACTGGAGGTTTTGAAATAAAAAGGACAGGCATGATCTGAATTACAAGCTCCAAGACTCACCAGCTGCTTGTGCTAAGAATAGAATGGGGGCAGGAGTAAAGGTGATATGTCAATGACTGACAGATGAATGACGTTTATAAATGTTTGGCATGGGCTCAAATGCAGATTGGAGGATAGAAAGTGAAGAAAACAAGTATTGGTAACATTTCAGTTTTACTAAAGGGAAGCAGAGAAAGGAGTTGGCAGCTGAAGAGAAGTGCACAGCAAGGGGCAAGTTGATGATTTTTCTTTTACTTTTTTTCTAGTAGTAAAATAACAGTATGTTTGTATAATGATGGATATGATCTGACAGAAAGAGGTAAGTGAATGATGTAAAACAGCAGAAAACTATTTGAATCTAATCTCACTATAAATAAATGACTACATTTGGAAGTAAGCCTGAGTAAGTACTATATGCCACATAATAATATTTTATATTGCTTTGAAATAAACCTAAAAAGTAAAAACTGTGAATAAAAGTAATTGGACACTGTTCTTTAATTAAATCCCAAGTGAACTATGCACCTATAAGAAAGTGTCCATGTTTTTGGAAGAAAGTTAAATTCGTAAATTTTTTCCCAGATTACTTCAAAGTCTAAAATTCCCCAATTCTGAATTCTAAAAATATGTGTATTTTTTAATACTTTTTTTCTAAATATTTCAGGTGCTTATCACTAAAGCACCCTGTTAAAACAAAACAAAATCCATCAACACTACTATTAGCAAATGATGACTATTACTATTAATATTTGTGAAATTATGAAAATTTTCTTTGACACTAACAGATTTGCACTCATGTCATTAATATACATTTATAAGCTATTTAAATTTCAAAATTTAATTCCCACAGACCATGTTATTCTCAGGACAATAATAAACTTACTATCAGTAAATCAGAAAAACTGGTAAATTCAGAGATGTAGATTGAACTTTTTGAATCTTATGTATAATCCTATTTGTAATACTATAAATAATGTTATAATGGAAATATATTATTTGTAATATTAACATGAAAAAAATATTTAGTTTTACCTTAAAATTTTAGTATTCAGGTATGTTTCAACAAAATAATCATTAATGCAGTATGTGCTCACATTAAACAACCTTTAGTAGTTGAAGTAGTTTTATAGTTGAAGTAGGATTGCCAGGTACCTGTGGTGCAACTGCTTTTTAAGTTATTGAACATTTTCAGTGTTCTACAAAGGTTCGTTAGACAACATAAATATTGCCTAGTACAGCACTGAATAGGAAGTAGGACTTCACCGTGCCAGTTGTTCATCAGATACCAAAGCTGCTAAATTCCAGCCGTGGTGAAGCTACCTGTTAGGTGATGGTGCTATTTAATGCAAAGGAGCCAAGCCTTGGCTGCTGACGCTGGGGGATGGAATCTCAGCTCTAGTACTCCCTTTCCATTATGACCTTGGGAAACATGTGAACTATCTCAGCCTAGCCCCCTCCGAGGAAAAATGACCATAATCTATCTTAATGGATTGTTAGTACTAAATGATAATGTACATATATTGTTAATGTGATGCCTGTTTTATCTGCTAAGCGCTTGATAGATGTCTTCTTGTTATGAGTCACAAAAATGCTGACATTTAGGTTCAGCATTAATACCCCTTCATAAAAATAATACAGAATCAATAAGAGGGTGGTGAGACTCTGAACTTAGGCTGTAATCACCAATGCTATTACCTATTACCCAATGTAACTTTCTCCAGCCCCAGAGCTCCTAACCTACCCATTCTTTTATATGTAGAACAAGTAAGCAGAAACTTTAAAAGGGTAGGGATTTTAATGAACACCACTTTATTCCTCTAAGCTTAACCAAATGACTCCTTCAGCATAGGCTAAAGCATGAATATGAATATCAATTTTACAAGGGAAAGATATTTCTATTGTATTTGAAATTTTGAATCTAGAAAGGCGGTTATTACTTAGATGGAACTGTGAAAGATATATGAACACCCAGCAAAGCAAGCTACTCAAAAAACTACTCTTTCTTTTTGCCAGCTTCTGCTTATCTTTGGAGTTCATACTGAGTTTGGAACACACAGAGGGCTGCTGGCAACGAACTAAAGAATGGAAAATTTTACTTGTGGTGTGGTTCAGGATGTGATATATGTCTTTATTTTCCTATCAGGTACATATCACATCAATGATATGGTAACGCAGATGTGTTCTTCAGCCTTCCAAAAACAGCCACCATTCTAAAAAGTAATATCCATGAAAGATGCTGTTGTTTTTAGCTTTAGAGTCACTATCATGTCAAATATACATAGTTTATGTGGAAATTCCCTGGGAGTAAAATCTATGGGGAAATGGGAACCAAGTCAACAAGATTTATAAACATTTTCAGTATTAATTTTGCTTAAAACACAGTATATAAATATTTCTTATTTTTTAGCTAATTCCAGAAAAGAAATACAAAGGAATCACGTTAAAAATGAATTTTAATTTAAAAGTATAATTCCACTCCAGCTTGGATGACAGAGTGGGACCCTATCTCTAACAGTGTTTCCTAAATATTTAGAAATAAAACATATTTTTTAAGAAATATTTAAAAATAAAAATAAAAGTATAACTCTAAATAAATAATTGGGTAGAAGAAGTACTTCTGGAAGTACTCCAAAGCACAGAGATTACAGGAAGGGTTGGGTGTACCCTGGAAACAGAAAAAGTTGAGCTTCAACTGAAAATTCCTAACATGTTGATGTCCTTTTTTTCTTTTGCAGAAACACTGGAGACAGAAATTGCCAGGCATGCAAACCTGGGTCTCCTGATAGCAACAATTCAAAAGTAATGACTGTGCTGCTTTTACAGAAAATGTCAATGTTGTAAAAGCCAGAAGTTGTCACACGCAAAGCAGCCAGTTTTGATTTTTCTGGTTTAAAAAAGCAGGATTGAGAGTGCATTAACCTACTTAAAAGTTGCAACATTCAAAACAATGGGAAAGATACAGCATAATAGATGGAAGATAATTCCTAAAGAATTAAGCTAGGCCTATAACATAAAAGGAAAGAATAATAAAAATAAAATAGCCCTATATAAAATAGAGCATATACTATATAATGGGTGACTTAGACATTATCAACCTTTTCAAGATTCATAGCAGTCCCAGGAGGTAGAAATTACTAGCCCATTTTACTGATGGGGAAGCTGAGTCTCAGAGAAGGAACTTGCCCCCAGTCACATGATGCAAAGCGGCAAAGATAGAATTGAAAGATAGACTGGACCCAAAGTCCATTCACTCTCCATAACATTGTACAAATTATGCCATTCGACACTTTATTTCATCAAAACTCAGGTGCCAGACAGTGCAAGGGACATGGTTTAAAAAGGAGGCCAAAGTAAAATATTACTCTTCCTATCTTAAATGATTTTTATAAATAAAGAGGGACATGGTAAATGTCAAAGAAGACAATTGAAAAATACAAGGGATGACTATAAAGGAACAAAACCAACATAGTTACAAACATTCCAGAACTTATCAAAATGGTAATGCTTCTCATCAAATCTCTTAGAAGGAGAATAACATAATTTCTGTGACCATGCCATTGCCCAAACAGTTTTGCCTGGGCATTATAATTATAAAATCATTTATCTTTGACTCATTTCAAATCAAATAATGCAGTAATAAATTCCTGCTTTTAAAGGTCAATATTGTGTCATGTTTAGAAATAGCCAGAAGTGAGCGGTGCCTGTGGCTTAAAGGAGTAGGACACCGGCCCTATATACCGGAGCTGGAGGTTCAAATCCAGTCCCGGCCAAAACCTGCAAAAAAAAAAAAAAAAGAAAGAAAGAAAGAAAAGAAAAGAAAAGAAATAAAGAAATAGCCATAAGTTACTTGGGTACAAAAAATTTTAATGGTTGATCTTTGTATTAGGTGGTATTCAAAGAACTAAATTTCTAAATTAAGCATTT
>CAUYPK010015404.1:0-12447 GCA_963574355.1 Loris lydekkerianus
AGACCCTGGTGGCCATGGTCATAAATGGCATAAGTGGCGGGGTTCCACACTGGCTCCCACTCATCCCCTCACACATGAGGAACCCAGGGTAACCCTGGATGTGGCTGTTAAGAAAATTTTTTCTAATTGATATGGGAGCCATCTATCTCATCATAACAAACTTTGGCGACTCCTGTTGTCCTCTTGTGTAGCTGTGGCATGATTGGTGCCCCACCAGGAGATATTACAACCTCACGTTATTATATAGTTGGAAAGGAATATTAGTAAGCCACCAATTTCTGCTTATCTCAGAGGTTCCAATGTCATTGTTGCAAGGAGTCTTTTTAGTCAAATTGGGCCTCAAATGCAATTGCAACACCAGACTATTATGAGCAGCCCTTGAGACAGCTGTAACAGGGAACAATGACCTGTAGGCCTACAGGGCGTGGACCTGGGACCTGGGCAGAGGGAAGCCAGGGAAGGCTGAGGGGGTTCCTCCAGTACAGGGGACTCTCAAACCAGGCCACCTTTTTCTGTTTGTTGAAGGAGGCTTGGCAGCCTTGTCTTTACGGCGTCCTGATTCCCCATTTCAGTATGTTAGATCCCTACAGTGGCAGGACCTCTGTCTCTCTCCTCCCTTCTTTACCCCTGCAGGTTTATCAACCACAGGTTACAGGAATATACATAGAGCTTGAGTCCACAGATAACCCAAGTGGAAGGTAAATTACAAGCCTCTGTGGATTCCACAGCTTCTCTGGTTGAGTTCCGCTCACTCTTTCTCTGGTGCTTCCCAGCTGCCCTTCCCACTAACTGCAAAGCTGTCCTCTGGATATTACAACATTTGTATCACTGTGTTGGGTCTTTCCTGGGCAAGCCTTCTGTGTTTGTTTTTTAGCGCCACTAATTCTGACTTGGCTGGGTTTGACCATTAGTGCTTTGCTAACTGAAAGGGGGGAGGGAAGGTGGAAACATAGCAGTTCTCAGCTAGGTTTAGGGGCTTCCCTACCCCAATGTCTGGTAAAATGTCAGTTCAGGATGGGGTGAAAGGACATCCCAAGGGACTCCCCACTGGACTGCCTCCTGGGCAACTGGAATAGCTAGGCATGTTGAGGGAAAATGGCTCATTTTTATGTCTCCTGACTGGAAATTGGGGTACAACACTGGATTTGTCTTGGGGTGTTTTGTGATAAGTAGGACTATTCCTGGTATCATTGGTTGGGTGAGAGCAGCCAGGTCATCCGAGTTGTATGTATTGACAAAGATGCTCATGTGTTGAATTTGTAGGTCTTCCTTGTGTGAATGCCTGATTTCTTAGGTCACAGAATAATAAATTGGATAAATATAAATAAAAGAGATACAACATCTGCACATTTCTCTAGACACTGCTAGTGAGGGGCATATGGTATGCATGCTATCCTAGGAAAATACAGAGGTGGCCCTTCTCCTAACTATCTTTCTAGCCACTCTGAATTATCTTCTATGGCATGAAGAGACTAAATTCTTGAAACATTCTCTTTTCATCTTTTATATCACTAAACTAACTTGTAATTAAATGTTTGTGCAATTATTCATTGAATGCCCATCTTTAAAAGTAAACAGCCTTATAAAGATCATGTCTGTTTCATTCACCGCTATGTTCCTAGGATTCCACATACCTGAGTCCAAGCATATAATAGATGCTCAATAAATATTTGTTGAACACATGGATTTATCACAGGTTACAGAATATACATAGAGCTTGAGTCCACAAGTTTATGCATTTCACCCAGCAGTTTATTTGATAGGTAGATCCTTTGTAATATCGAAATCTTGTCCTCAGCTCATTAGCTTTGTTTGTGCTAAGTCAGCATATTAGGTTCAAACAACTTGATAAAGGGAAGATAGAAGTGATTAGCATTATCTTCATTTTTAAAGAAAGCAAAGGATCATACATAGGCTTCCGACAGCATCCTTGATTTCTATTAGCAACTGTATTTTTATGGAGGCTAATATCACCCAGGCCTAGGCTAATTTTTTAAGCTATTTTATTACAAGTTCATGCTAATTCACGTACCTACTTGTATAAAAGACAATTCAGAATGCTTTTTCTTAGGGTTTTCACCACAGTTTAAAGTTACTGGTGATGAAAAGTCTGGAACTCTGGAAGCATGTGGTTCTGCATATGGGGTGAACCAGGGAGGAGGATGTGTTGTGAAAAAAGCATGAAATGTGCCCTTAGGGAGGGAGTCTATGTGTTAGTCAAAGTTGATTCAATGTATGGATTTGGAAAAAAAAAGATAAAAAGAGGTGACAAATAAAAAAAAAGGCTATCCATGTGGAAATGTGTTTTTGCAAAGAAAGGACTGACCACAAAGGAATGGTTTTGTGGAGGAATCAAAGGCCCACACCTGGTTCAGGACTCTTAGAGGGACCCACCTGTGCTACTGTTACGAAAAGAAGAGAAGATCTCAGAGAAAAGTTTCAGTGATACACTATTCAGTCAGAAAACACAGTAGGACAAGTGGTCCCCTAGGGCACCTTGGGGACTCCAGCCAGGTCACTGACTCCCTTCAGCGTGGGGAGGCCACGCAAGGTGTGTGCCTCTCTGCCCTGCACACGGCCCAGAGATTCCTGTGTTGCTGTTGGGTGACCTTGGTAGTTCCCTCATGGCCCCTTTCCATTGAGTCAATGTGTTAACTCTAAATACTACTGTGCTCCAGGCTGCCTGCACCAGGTGTGCACAGCCCCATCTGTGCAGGGAGGTCCCAACACAGCAAAATACCCAGGACTCAGCTTTCTGGGGTGAGAAGTATCTATACTGATTTGAAAGAAACACGAATGAGATGACTAAGGACCCTCTTTCCCCAATACCCACAACCACGAATGAAAAGGCAGAGAAGGGCAGTGAGGAGACAAGTGCCCAGGAGTCACAGTTTGGGTTCAATGGTTGCTCCAGCTGGTCGGGGGGTGGGAGTGTGGGACTCCAGGCCATGCTTTAGCTGGCTCCACTGTGGCCAGGAGGCCTCTGCAGGCCGCAGGCTGCTTGTCTGGGTCCCCACCCAGCTGGGAGTCCACCCATGGCCCACCTCCCACACTGTCTCTCAGGATTTCTTGCTCTCCAAGGAGACATTTGAAGTGGACTCTCAGGTCTTTTGAAATGTGCCCTACATTCTCCTTAACCTGGTCACCCTGCTGTGCAACCTATGTCAGGGTTTCTTCATCCTGTCTGAAACTTTATTGCCTGTGACCAACCCCCACCCCCACCCCAATCCCTCCCTGTACCTCCCACCTCGGTGTCACAGATGTTCTAGGAGGTCAGCTTTTCAGTGGCAACACATCAGTGACAGCATGCTGCATCTGCCTGTGGGGATGAGGGTGTTTTCTTTCCACACACACCTGAATTTCACTTTGTTCCCCATACATGTACACACAGTAAAAGATACAATTTCAACCTCTTTATTGAAAATCCAATAAGAAATAAAAGGAGGAAGCATGGCTTGGCCGCCCCACACTCTCCTCCTGGTCTCAGCCTCAAGTCTCCCGGCTGGTTCCAGGCACCACCTTGTTCCTGAGGCGGGTCTTTTGGGCCAGTGGGAGGCAGAATATTTTGTGAAAAAAGTTCACAATCCTTCTAGTGCACGCTCGCTGGCCCTGGCCCACTTCAGTGGGTTCATCCTCCACTAGCTGCACAGCTGGAAGGGAGTGGTCTTGTCTGGGACTTCCCTCAGCTCCCGTGTCTCCAGGTGGGCCTCCCCTAGGGCTGCTGGTGCTGGAGAGAGAGGACATAGGGCCAGGCTGGGGGGCACAACTGGGACTGGGAATTAGTGGGAAGGAGGTCTCTGGTGGGGTGTTCCACTCCTGTGGTGGCCTCTGGTGTTGTGGTGGTCTCCAGTGGGGTGGAAGCCTTTGGTGGGGTGGCAGCCACCAGTGGGGTGGTGGCTACTGATGGGATGGAGGCCTCCAGTGGGGTGGAGACCTCCAGTGGGGAGGTGGCCTCTTGTGGGGTGGTGGCCACCGATGGGATGGAGGCCTCCAGTGTGGTGGTGGCCTCCAGTGGGGTGGCCGCTTCCAGTGAAGTGGTGGCCACCTGTGGGGTGGTGGCCACCAATGGGATAGAGGCCTCCGGTGGGGTGGCGGCCTTCTTTGGGGTGGTGGCCACCGATGGCATGGAGAAATCCGATGGGGTGGAGGCCTTCAGTGGGGTGGTGGCCACAGATGGGGTAGAGGCCTCCGATGGGATTGTGGACACCGATGGAATAAATAAATAAATAAATAAATAAATAAATAAATAAATAAAAGAAATCAGTCTGGGAGGCAGTGAGCGCTCGGTGAGGGTCAGTCAGTAAAACATGAGGAAAAGGCCATGAGGACAGAGGGTGGCTGTGGAGGCTTCGCATAAGGGCTGCCCCACAGCAGGCTGGTGAATGGACCTGCTCTTCCTGTGTCTGAACCCTGCCTTGTCCACAAGAGGCCCAGAGGGGGTGAGCGAGTGGGAGTTCCTGCTCCTGGGGGAGCCCCCATTTCCCCAGCTGGGGCAGGCAGCCCTCACATTTCCTGCCACCCAGGATTACACAATGCTGGTCCGCACAGTGTGGGGTGTTTTTTCTCCCTCTGTGCCATTAGAGGCCAGCTCAGTGACCTTAGGACCTTTCATCTCTACCCCTAGATACATGGGCTCAGTGCCTCATACAGAGCAGAAAACAGCCAAGGACAGTTTTGTCCAGGGTGAATGAGTGAGGAAATATGTTCAGGGTCACCGAGCAGGGATGAAACCAAGGCCTCCTGATCCCCAGAGCCAACTCAGGAGCCCCTTACAGGTGTCTGCTGTGAGGAGACAAATGCCTCCAGCCTAAGGATCCAGTTATGCAGCAGGTGTCTGTGAGACCTCCCTGTCCCTGCTCTAGGCCAGTAGTTGTCCCAGAGCAGAAAACACAGAAACCTTTGTCTCAGGACCAGACACTCAAGCAGTGAGAGGGAGGGAGGGAGGGAGACAGGCCACAAACTGGTGAGAGAAATCCCAGCTAGGCCAGCAGGCATCTTTGGCAACACCTTGCCACACCTTCAGAGCCATGGAGCTTTTCAGCAGGACCCTGGGGAGGGGGATCTTCAGGGCCCTTCCTGGCTGCTTGGCCGGAGCTACAGAGGCCAAGCTTGAACTCACTGTTGCTATCTGGGATTTAAGGGTCAGAAAAAGGTAGAGGTGTCCCTTAGCATGGTGACTTCCTGATTGGACAAATATAAATGTGAGTTAAGTCCTTTTCCTGGGAACAAAACCTAAATGACGGGGTCTTAATCAATAGAGATGTTTATTTCTCTGACACGTGTGATGTTTCATACAGGGGTAGCTTGGCTGCTCCTTATTCATAAGGGATTCAGACTCAGTCTGTCTATGTCATTGTGCTATTATGTGGCTCACATCCTTTAGGGAGCTCAGGGTCTAAAATGCTTGCTGGAGCTCCAGCTGTCACATCTGCATTCCACATAGCCTCAGAGGGAAAGGGCTGACGTTTTAGCTCACCTAGTTTCTTGTTATTAGCCTGGCCAGGAGCTTAAAACAGTTTTTCTCTACATCTCACTGACCAGAAGTTTGCACATTATCCATACCTACAGGCAAGAGAAGATGGAGATGTTTTCCCTGGGCAATTTACTACCCTAAATATGTGGGGGTTCCTTCCTTAAGGAAGACGGGAGTGTGGAAACTTGGAGAGCAGCTAATAGCCATTGCTGCCACCTGTATTTGCTGGTCTAGGTGTCAGTGGACTCCACAGCCAGTCCTGACACTGCTCATTGTGAGCACACCGCCCTCCTTCAAGCCTGCACAGACATTTGTGAGGTCAGAACTAGAGGCTTAGGCAGGAAAGTCTGGAGTGGCAGGCTGTGTAGCGGATCCGTCTGGCTCTGGGACCTGTGCTGCTTTGTTCCAAGGCATTTCCATGAGCCCCCTACATCCAAAAGTTGATTCTGGGCCCTCCCACTCATCTCTGATCCTCATGAAACCTTGATCTGGGCCTATTAACTGTGACAGTTCATGTGGTTTCAGCAGACTCATTTATTGGTTTTCAAATGTGAAAGCTCAATTCAGAAGAGGGAGGGATTGCATCAGGGGTGGCAATGGGACAGACATCCAGTGTCTGTTTCCCTTTCCTGGGCTCAGGTGTGTAGGCTATCTCAGTTCACGAGACATAGGGAGCCACAGCGATCTCCACCACTGAGACCAGCTGTCAGCAGTCCCATCTCAGTGCAGTCAGAGAAAGCAGGTGGTGTTTCCCACGGTTCAGCACAGGCAGGGCCACAGGGAAGGTTTCCTGGTTCCTTCCAGATTCCACCTGGTGTCTGAGTGTCCTGAGCTCCCTCACTGGGCCACAGCCCTCAGTCCCCAACTCTGCTTCCTGAGCTGGGAGGCACTCAGAAAACATGTAAGGAGCCGGGGACCCTGCCACGTACACCCCTGTGAGCAGAGTCCCTGGCTAGATGAGGAGAGAGCAGCCCAGAGGGACACTGTAACCAGCTCCATAAGCAAGGAAACATTTTCCTGGTGTTGTGTTTCATGGTTCTTTTATGTTTCCAGTTCCCACTCCAATAAGAATTGCTGAGCAGAACTTTGTCTCTGTCTGTGGCTCTGATCCTTTCCCTTTTCAGTTTCTATCCCAGGAATGGCGGACCGTCCTTGCTGCCATGAGATCACTACACAGCCTTCCACCCCCTGTGTGGAGGGAGAAGACACGATAAGTGATGAGCCCCCACAGACGGTGCCCGAGGACCCACCAAGCCTGCACACAAGGCTGAAAGATTGGCCAACATTAACCCCTCGCCCTTTGTAACACTAACACCCCCACGCTGAGAGGAATCCTCCATACTTTGTTCATGAGATGTACGTCCTAGTGGGATTTCTCACTGAGTTCGTGTGCCCTGAGCTCCACCCCAGCCCTGTCATGCTGTCACTCCCCCCGTGCACTGTTCATTTTCACCTGACCCTGGTGGTCAGGGAGGCAGGTTTGAGGCAGTTCATACCTCCCTCCTCTCAGTAGACTCAGTCACTGTAATAAATCCTTTCTGCTTGACAATCCTCCATGTCTGAGTAATTCTCTATGTGGCAAAAACCAAGAAAAACTCCTTGGGTTTGTCAATGCAAAGCCGTAGGCTAGTGTTAGCTGGGCACTAGAGAGGTCCACAGGAGTCTTACAGTTCCAGACAGTCCTTCCGGAAATTGGTTGCTCACCCATAGGTAGGTGCAGCTCACTGCAGGTGAGGGACAGGCTGGCCAAGACAGTCCTGTTTCTGTTTTGATCATTTGGTATTTCATCAGATTTCCCAAATCTGTGCCATGCCCTTCTCTGGTTAGAGAACAATTAGACACAGATCCCACTGCACAAAGGAGGCAGAAAAACTTCCAGCAGGAACAGTGAGCATTCCTAGTGCTGGGGCAGTGGCAGGGGGCATTCGTAGTGCAGGGAGCCGGTGGACACAAGGTCTCTCTCATGCAAATGCCCATCTCCATCCCCAACCACCAGAACACTCCCTTCTTCAGCAGTGCCATTCCAGGCCTGCCCAGTGTGCCGTGCTCTGCCTAGTGGCCTGGCTACTGACATTATCACCACAGCTGTAAGCCCCTGCTCTGAGCCAAGTCAGTGCCTGGAACACAGTCACTTCTGAAGAGCATGGAATGATGTGCTCAGTCCCTGCCATACAGACCATTATATCCAGACCTGACACACAGTGCAGCTTTGAGAGTGAGGTGGCCCATTTTACAGACAAGGAAACTGAGGCTCAGAGAGGGACTGACTTGTTCCAGGTTGCACAGCAGTTGGACTCAGCCTAGCTCGGGCTTATGCCTTTGCATCACGTCATGGCACTCCCCTCTGCGTTCTGTGCTGCTCAGAGACAGGACCTTCCCCTTGGTGTCCCTGGGCCAAGTCCTGGGGTTTGTCCTCAGTACAATCTTCTTTCCATGTCTCACTGTGGCCACTTTTTAAATCCTAGATGACAGAAAATGCACGTCCACTCACACTTGTAGACTTTGCCTGGGTCACGGGCCTGTTTCATTAATTAGGGTCTTTTTGTTTCAAGGTGGGTGCCCTGCAGGGATCATCCTCTCTCTTATTTTGAATTGACTAAAAGTGACTTCCAGGTCATGCTTTTTCAGCAAATATGCATAGAGCACTTGCTGGATACTGGACACTGGACCATTTAACTTTGTCAAAGAAATTTGTACTTTTGGTGTGATAGCTTCTTCACCAGAACAGATTTCTCCCTGGAGTCTGAGAACTGAGGCTCCTGTTTATGAAGCTTGAGTGGATGCCAAGGACAGAGGCCTGAGCTCTCACTGGGCAAGGCCAAATTCTTCACTATGCAGTGATGGAACTAGGATTTGAACAAAGTTTGATCCCATGAGGAGGCAGAGGGGCCTACGTTTGAAAGTGATGATGATTACAACAACCCTGTGGGGAGACAGGCAGATTCCTGCTGCCCATAGGTGTAAAGTGAGCATGGCAGGTTGACTAAGGTCCCCAAAGAAATCTGGGCCCCGATACCTGAGTCTGTAAGTGTTACTTCCTGCAGCAAAATGGACTTTGGAGATGTGAATAAGGATCTTGTGGCAAATTCCCTGGATTGTCTGGTTGGTCTGTGGGATGTTATCACATGTGTCCTTCTGAGAGGGAGGCACAGAAGAGAAAGCGATGTGAACAGAGACGGGGGTGATGCACGGTGAAGGTGCAGGAAGAGGCCAGGAACAAGAAATAGAGCAGGCGCTGAGGCCTGAAAACAGTAAGGAAGGAAATTCTATGTCAAGTTTCCGGGCAGCCCTGCTTGCCAGTGACTTGACTTTAGCCTGATGTGTGACTTTTGGACTTCTGGCCTTCAGAACTGTAAGAGAGCACATGGGCGCTGTTTTAAGCTACCGAGTTTGCAGGAATTTGTTGCTCAGCCATAGTACAGAGCACACTGACAGAGAGGAGAGGAACATTTGCCTGAGGCCCCAGGGCTAGGAAGTAGCTGTTCTCCCAGATTTCAGCAAAGTTCTCACATGTACAGGCAGACATGGATGGTTCAAAACATGTAGACGAGGGCCTTCCCTGCTGCACTGAGGTCACATATTGCTGATCTATTCTGCTGATTCTGCCTTTTTTTTTTTTTTTTTTCTGATCTCAAGGTGAGGACCAGACTGTATTGCCATGATGCTCTTGGCAGCCACTGACTATTCCACCCAAGGATGCTCTGGAATCCATCAGTCCCTTTATCTACCACCGTGGGACAGATACGAAGAAGGGTGGCACCATTCTTGAGCAGCTCTCTGCCCTTTTTTCCTACTTAAGATTATAATGCCAGGATAATGACCAGTAACAAGAACTCCTCAGGGACTGCTCTGTGCCTTCCCCTGCACTGACCCCTGTTGCTGGGCAGTGGCCTTTATCAATCATAGTGAGCGAATGTTCCAGCACTAGGCCTCCGTCCTGAAGGACCAGCCATTTCCATAGCACCTGGCGTCTTCTCTTTTCCTCACTGTCCTACTTCAGTTTTCCAAGAGCTTGAGACAGGGATTTGGATGTGTGTGATTTCTGGAGGGAGCAGAACACCTGAGGGCAGGGAGCAGAGCAAGGACAGAGATCTGGGTGGTCTAGACTTGCACTAGGGTACTGTCCCCTTGCCAGCACGGGTCACCTCTGGGTGGGGGTGTGTATGCGACATTCTGGGAGAGTTGGCTTGTCACATTTGAGAACCAACTCATACCTCCTATGATGACTATAATATAAAAGATGGGGAAAACTCATTATTGTTTTGCCTTACATTTCCCTAATGACCAATGTTGCTGAGAATCCTATCATTTGCTTTTTGTCCATTTGGAGAAAATGTCTGTTCAAATTCTTTCTTTGCTTAGTGGTTTCATTATTTGTCTTTTACTGTTGAGTGTGAAGAGTTCTTTATATATTCTGCATGCAAGTCATTTATCAGAGTCATTTATGATTTGCAAATATTTTCTATAATTCTATGAGTTTTTTCACTTTCTTGATGAGGTCCTTTCTAGCACAAACATTTTTAATTTAATGACGTCTAATGTGTCTATTTTTCTTTTGTCACTTGTGTTTGATTATCATAGCTAAGAAAGTATTGATTGATCCAAGGTCACAAATATTTTTACCTATTTTTCTTCTGTTTTATGCTTTTAGCTCTTATATTTGAGTTATTTGTATAGAGTAGAAGATAAGATTGCAAATCCATTCTTTTGCATGTGACTTCCAAGTTGCCTCAGAAGGAGACCTTTTGTTTGTCCATCTATTATTTTTCAGTCTACATTGTCTGAACATAGCAATAAATAAAATATAAGTGACAGGAAATAATATTTGTTCACAAAATTACTTTGAGCTATTGAATTGTATTTCAAAATTATTTTTTTTTTCTCTGAATAAGATTTCTTTCTTCATTCCATCCCAGGTCCTACGAAATTTCTAATTATCTACCTGGGAAATAGCTCGCTCCCACCCCATTTTTTGGCCACTTTATTAATCTTCTGGATTTGTCTCAATGAAGTACTTATTCATTCTTTTCTGGCCTATGCTTTATGTTTCAAGAGCTGGCATTTCCTGTGCTTGTCTCTGGAGACTAAGATTTAATCATATAATTATAGGAATTGGAGATGAATGAGACCTAATGGTCCACTCCCCATCTGCCTGCCAAATCTGATGCTGTTTTCCCCATCATTTGGCATTTATTTTTACAAAGCTGGTGCTTTATTCACTGACATGATTTTAAATGCTGCATTTTCACACATATATCAGGAATATCTACTACACAAAATTTTATATTTAACTCATGGTTATTTCTTTTGACTGAGATCATTCCCTAATAATAATATTCTAGAGAAAATATATATGTATCTTCCCATAAATACTCACTTACATCTATACAGAATGCTCAAATCGCTAGTTATTGTGGTCAGTTTAGTTCACCTGTTATTTCAATGAGCAAAATACAAATCAAACAAATGGCTGGGATAGAGATGAATAGCCTATTTAGTAAGAATTTCAGGCCTAGTCTCCAAGTATCACTATCATACAATCTATGATTTTTGTGCCAATAAAATACTTTCTCTTCATTTAAAAGTGCATTCCAAGATCTTATGGGCATTCTCATTCTTCCAAAGGATAAGTTCTTTCATTTTAAATCTTCTATCATATTCTGGAGAGATGTGGTTCAGATAGAAGCTTTATTACTTTTATTATGTTAAATTACAGATGCATAGTGGCAAATGGATTAAGACATCAAAACAAACATTTTAGATTCATCTTCAAATATTTTCCCACACCAGACCCATGTACATCTACCTCAAACATTCATTGCACTTCTCAATGCACTAAGAAATATCACTGTAACACTATTTAGAAAATTGGCTCAAAAAATAGCTTTCATAGACTGTTTTGATAGTAGAATGTGATTTACATGTGACTTCTTCACGTAGCTCTTATAATGTGTTCAGTAAAGGATGTCCTAAATCACAATTTATAAATTGGCAGACAGAAGACTAACTCATGCTGAGTCTTTGTTCTAACCTTACTCAGAGAATTCAGAACTGGATTAAAATGCCCCTCCTTCTCCATACAAATCCCTGTTATTCCTATTTGAAAGCTGGATAGTGACAAATCTGATTCATGTCATACTAGTTGGCTATTTGCTGGTTCTACCACACACACACACACTCACTCTCTCTGCCCACTTGACTCAAAGTCACCTTCACCTTATTTATTCTCCTGCATTATTTGTACACAGGTCTTTTTCACTTGATCATAAACTACTTTGAGGGAAGGGGCTATAACTTGTATCTCAAGGTTCCTTGCATTTGCAAACTGCTTGTGTTCTACAAACTCAAAATTAAAATACATGAAGTGAAATAAAAATGCCTTCTTGGATCTTTGTAAATGTCAAGCAATTATGACAATATTTTCTGTAGCTTACCCAGAAGGTGAGGTAGCAAGAGAAATTACCCATAATTATAAGGGATTACTCAATCTTTGGGAATTGCTGTGTATCTTGATGCTAGAGAAGGCAAAACTCATGGCTGATGATACCAAGAAGTTGGTGGAGATCATTGTGAACAGATTAAGTTCCTCCTTAGTTTTAAAAATTCACAATCTTTTCAAACCTCCATCCAGCCATAGAAATTCCAATACATTTTTCAAGCTAATGTGTGATAAGATAACACTTCTTTTGAGTAATACTGTCAGTGACACACTCACCTTCCAAAATATAGACTTTAAAAGCTGGCCTGGGCTATAGGGTCAGCACTTCAATAACATTTCAAAGCACAGTAAGCATATTCTTTTCTCTACCTTTTTTTTTTTTTATCAGCATAATGTAAGCGTGCCATGGAAGTTTAACTAAAGGGTCAAGTATGTGGTGAGATAAGGAAGGTTGAAAAACACCACTCTAGATGTTGGTGTCAGGGCTAGAGAGTAGGAGGCAAAGAGTAAGTGTGGGATGGTTCATTGTATGAGT
>CAUYPK010015405.1:0-157195 GCA_963574355.1 Loris lydekkerianus
TCATGTTTACATGAATGGAGCTGGAACATATTCTTCTTAGCAAAGTATCTCAGGAATGGAAGAAAAAGTAGCCAATGTACTCAGCCCTACTATGAAGCTAAATTATAGCTTTCACATGAAGGCTATAACCCAACTATAGCACAAGACTATGGGGAAAGGGCCAACAAAGGGGAAGGGAGGGGGGGGTTTGGTGCAGGGAGGGTAATGGGTGGGGCCACATCTATGGTGCATCTTAGAATGGGTACAGGCAATTGCACTAATGTACACAGCTATGATTTAACAATAAAAAAAAGGGAAAATAGGAGAAAAGAATGTTCTTTTGAGGTAGGTTTGAATTCTAAACTATTTCAGAAGCAGTGGCAAGTCTCTCTTGAAAAATTTCTATGAGTCTTAATTACTGAAATGGTTTTCTTATTCCATCCATGGAATCTAATAAATTTGCAATGCTACTTTGTTATTCACTTATTTCCTCACCATATCCAGTTTGTTTAAGTGTTCACTGGTTTGAATTTTGACTGGTATTGTGACATTAGTCTAGCATTCTGTCCTCTTGACCTCCCAAAGCCTTGTTATCCATTAAATAACCTCATTTTTAAAGCACTCTTCTATTTGTTTATAATAATGAATCAGACCTTTATCTGAAATTCCTTGTTAGTTTATCTCTAAGTGATACTTATTTCATGTTACAATTCAGTTTTTTTTTTCTGTATTTTTTCTATAAACCATATGTTTGGAATGTATGAGACATTCACGTTCCTATTTTCCTAGCAACTCGCAAAGTGGTTTGCATACAGCGAGCAGTAATAGGTGTCTCTTCAAGTAAACTATTTGCTATTTACACAAATTCCAAGTCTGACCCACTTAACTGTCCTCAGATAGATCACTGTGTCTATCTTGCCATCATTTCTTCCCTTGTAAATTGGGGAAAGTATCGACTTTCACTGAATATGTACAGTAATTTTAGACATAAAGAATTCAGATAAGGAAGAACAAGGAAAGACAATCATTGACTAAACATATATTTACTGAACACTGGAAATTTACCAAGTATTCTTCTGGGCATTATTAATTACTAGATGAAACTCTGCTGAGCCAAATCAGGGCAGATAGCCTTTGAACTTGTCTGGTATCACATGGGAGCCAGCCAGCCAGACACCATATATCCCTAATTTATAGCATGCACCAACCTCACTCACATCCACATCTTTTGAATGACACTTTAAAAAAACAGTATGGAGACAAGAATACAAATTTAGCAATGTATGCACAGCTAGAGGGAGAAAATAGCATTTACAAGGAAATTAAAATGATATTGGCTGGACGTGGTGGCTCACGCCTGTAATCCCAACACTCTGGGAAGCACAGTGGGCAGATTGCCTGTGTTTAGGAGTTTGAGACCAGCTGGAGGTAGACTGAGGCTCTCTAAAAATAGCCAGGCATTGTGGCAGGCACCTGTAGTCTCAGCTACTTGGGAGACTGAGGGAAGAGGATCATTTTAGCTCAAGAGTTTGGGGCTCAGGGGGCAGTGCCTGTGGCTCAAGGAGTACGGTGTCGACCTCATATACTGAAGGTGGCAGGTCCAAACCTGGCCCCGGCCAAAAACAAAACAAAAAAAAAGAGTTTAGGGTTGCTGTAAGCTATGATGCCATGACACTCTACCAGGGTGACAAAGTGAGACGGTCTAAAAAGAAAGAAAGAAAGAAAGAATTAAAATGACATTAAAGAGGAAAATATAAGTAAAGATATTCATGATGAAATAACCACAGTAACCCTAGGACAAATTAAAGATAATTTTGGAAAAGACAGCACTTTGTTTTGAGGTGAGTGTTCAGCACTCATCTTGCCTCATTCAGCCTTGAAGTCCCTTTAGGTACTCCATGAGGGGAAGGAAGAACTCAGGCTTATATCCTATCCAAGGTTTGTTTCCCCAGAGTCTCCTGGTTTAGGAATCTCCTCTTTTATCACTCTGTAATGATCTTGCTCAGTCTGGTTGGGGTCAACCCTTCTAGTCCTCAAATCCCACTTTAGAGGATGGGGCAGTTAGTTGATCTTCCCAAGCATGATAACCAGAGGAATCCACAGTACACAAATTTCTTATATATTATTAAGTTCAAACAGAGCAGAGAGATATGGAGAGAGGCATGGTCTTGATGCCATCTTTTGAAAACTCATATTCAGCCTTGCTCAAATTTAATTCAATTTCTTAACTTCCCATTTAATTTGGGCTACATTTTCTCTTTTGCCTTAAATTAGTTTGTATTGAGACAAGTAATGACATTTGAAGAACTCCAGATTAATATGTTCATTTTAGTCTAATATTTACCATTTTCAGTTTGGCTACAATTTATCTATGATTCAGAAGCCAATTTAATTGAAAAATCTTGAAGAGGCATACATCTGAAGACTTCACAGTTTCAAGTCTATGTATTTTCTCCCAAGCATCTCTTGAAAACTCAATTAAATTGGTCTCTTTGTATGGAGAGGACAGAGTGATATTTTCATCAGAGTGAAATTACTAAAATTTGTTTAAGCAATTAACAATAATATTTTTAATATCCTCTATCTATGAAAATGGAGTCAAATAATGAACTTTTTTTTTCTTTTGGTATTATTTATCAGTTTTTATTTTTTAAAATTTCAGGACAATATATGAAAATACACGTTTATATAATTTTTCACTTATTTATTCATTTGTTCACTTACTTCCCCTTTTCTTCCTTTTTTCTTTATTTCTTGATTTTTAAAAAATAGTTTATTGGTTTTATCGATACACAATAATCGTGCATATTTATGTGGTACATGTGGTATTTTGATACATATGTACACTGTATAGTGATTAAATCAGGGTAATTGGGATACCCAGAACTTTAAATATTTATTATTTATCTGTGTTAAGAACAGCTCTTCTAGCTTTTTGCAAATACACAGTATATTTTTGATAATTATAATCAATTACTGTGCTACCAAACATGAAAACTTATTCTTTCTATTTAACTGTATTTTTGTACTCATTAATCTCTCCCTACTACACTTCGCAGGCTATAGTAACAACCATTCTATTCTCTAATTATATGAGAGCCACTTTGTAAGCTGCTGTGTACGTGTGAAAACATGCTGTATTTATTTATCATCCTGTGCCTGGCTTATTTCATTTAACACAAGGTCCTCCAGGCTCCTGCATTTTGCTCCAAATGACAGGCTTTTATTGTTTTATAATGGCTAAAAAATATTTCTCTGTGTGTGTGTATATATATATTACATTTTATTTATTTATTCATCTGTAGATAGTCATACGGTTGATTCCCTGTTTATTCATCTGTAGATAGTCATACAGGTTGATTCCCTATCTTGGTTATGTGAGTATTGCTACAGTAAACGTGAGAGTGCAAATATCTCTTTGATATACCAATTTTCTTTCTTTTGGATGTATATGTAGCAGTGGGGTCGTTGGATCATATGGTAGTTTTATAAGAAACCGTCATGCTGTTTTCCATAATGGCTATACTAATTTGTATTGCTATCAACAACATACAAGCTCCCCTTTCTCAATACCCTTGTCAGTTTCTGTTTTTTTTGCCTTTTTGATGATGACCATTTTAACTAGAGGGAGCTGATATGTTATAATATTTGATTATAATTTCCATGATGATTAATGATGTTAAACACTTTTTAAAATATATATATTGTTATTTTATATCTCCTTTTGAGAAATGTCTATTTAGTTCATTCCCTTCTCCTATTTTTTATTTGGTGGTTTCTCTACTGTTGAGATATTTGAGTTCCTTATACATCTGGTTATTAATCCCTTGTCGGATGAATAGTTGGTAAATATGTTCTCCTATTCTATAGATTGTCCCTTTACTCTGTTGATTATTTTCTTTGCTGTACAGAAGATGTTTAGCTTGATATAATCCTGTGTCTATTTTTACTTTTGTTTCCCATGATTTTGATGTCTTTCCCCTCAACTCTTTGCTGAATGCCAATATCCTGAAACATTTTCACAATATTTCAAAGTTTCAGGTCTTATATTTACATTTTTGACTATTTTAATTTGATTTTTGTATATGAAAGTCTATTTTGTCTGATTTAATCAAGCATAACTACTTCTGTATGCTTTTGGTTTCCATTTGTATGGAATATCGTTTTCCATCCCTTTACTTTTAGTCTATGTGTGTCTTTGTAGGGAAGTGGGTTTCTTGTAGGTAGCATATAAATGGGTCTTTTTTTTTTTTTTTTTTTCAAATTCATCTACCCAATCCTGATATAGATTGGAGAATTTAAACCATTATATCTTTTAATAGCTATAAATTGGGGAATTTAAATAATTTACATTAAGGTTATTGACAGGGAAGGACTTATTTCTGTCATTTCTTTGTTTTCTTATTGTTTTATGTATACTTCGTTCCTTTTTCCTTCTTTATTGCTTACCTTTGAAATTTGGTGGCTTCCTATAGTTTAATGTTTGATTTCTTTCTCTTTTTCATTTGTTTATCTGATCTTCCAATGAGTTTTGTAGTTCTATGTGTTTTCAAAAGGCTAGATATTGTTCTTCTATTTCCAGATATAGTGATGCCTTAAACA
Source organism: Loris lydekkerianus (assembly GCA_963574355.1). Taxonomy (NCBI): domain Eukaryota; kingdom Metazoa; phylum Chordata; class Mammalia; order Primates; family Lorisidae; genus Loris; species Loris lydekkerianus. The sequence continues at coordinate 4,582 of CAUYPK010015405.1, forward strand.
TTTCTTGTAGGCCTTGTCTAGTGGTCATGAATTTCCTCAATTTTTGTTTGTCTAGAAAAGACATTTTTCTCCTTCATTTATGAAGAATAGCTTTGTTGGGAATAGTATTCTTAACAGAAAGTTATTTCTTTCAGCACTTTGAATATATTATCCAATCTTCTACTGGCCTGCAAGGTTTCTTTCTGAGTCTGATAGATATCTCTTTATATGTAATGTAAGCAGAAATTTTTCTCTTTGCTGTTTTTCCTGATTTCTTTGCATTGTTCATCTGCATTCGCTTGTATGTTGCTTAGTTTCCTGAAGATCATTATTTTGAATTCTTTTTCAGACCCTGCATAGATTTCCTTTTCTTTAGGATCTATTACTGGAGAATTATTCTGTTCCTTTAAAGGTGTCATATTTTCTTATATTTTTCATGTTTCTTGTGTTCTTAAGTTGATATGTACATATCTGATGCATCTGTTGCTTCTTATAGATTCATGCAGTAGATTGAATGAAGACTTTTTCCTGTCAATATATCTATAATTTTGGTTGGATAGGGTTCTTTCACTTTGCTTCTAGGTGAGCACCATAGTATAGTCTCTGTATGATTTTTTTTTTTATTTTAATCAATAATGTCTACATGTTTCTTAGGGCTTCAGTTGTTTGTGGAGGCTTTTGTGAGGCTTTACTGGTGATGGTGGTGCCAAGTGGGCTGATCCCTAGCCCTTAGGCCTTTGGTGGCATGTGTAGGCATTGGTATTCATGACAGTACTTCTTGGGTAGGGCAGTCTTGGGCATCTGAGTAGAGTGTGTGGCCACCAGCTTTGCTAGTGGTAGGCCAAGTATACCAGTCGTCAGGCTCCAGGGGGTATGTATGGGCACTGGTGATGGCAAAAGGGACTAATCCTTCTTTTCCTGAATGAGACCCATGAGCATTAGTGGTGTTTGTATTGGGACAGGTGGACTACTCCCTGGCACCTTTGGTTGTTTTGTGGGCATTTGCAGTGTGGGTTGCAGGGTGGAAAGGCTTCTCCCCAGGATCCCAGGGATGGAAATCACCTACTTGGCCTTTTTCTGCAATGAGGCATCCCTTCTGGATCCAAGCTGATCCATTTTGCTGACTTACTTCTGTCTTATGCTGCCATCTTAAGCTTATGTACTTGGGAGGGTCTCTTTTGCTCCCCTCCTAGATTCCGGCATTTTCTCTCATATGCCGTATCTGATGTGTTGTTATTTATTTGCTGTTTTGTGGAGGAAGCGAATGATCAGTGTCTCAAATCAGCCATTTTGACAGTGTCTTTCATCAGATAGTGAATTTTAGAAATCATCAGACAAGATAAAATTTTTTAGAACACCATAAATATGGGGATACAAAGAGATTTACTGCCAATAAAATCTTATATTAGAGATATGAAACTATTAAAAATTTAATTTGAAGAGGAATTAAGTAAGAACATACTAAAAATTTTTAAAAGCCAATGACTGGGAGGCATATAACCACATATGTGGGAAAAATTGATCAGAAATTGAATAATAGTAATCAGTAAAATCATGGAAATTTAAAACCTAAGTTGTTTGGCTAGAAGACTTCAATCAGTATATATTTTTTCAAACTGTCCTATCTCTAACAGCTTATAAAATTTTATCACTGGTATAAGAAGAAAATAACAGTAAAATTCTTTCCCCACAGCATCACAAAATTAAATTACCATATATACTTGAGTATAAGCTGAGTTTTTTTGGCACAAAATTTGTGCTGAAAAACCCGAACTCGGCACAAATTTTGTGCTGAAAAAACTCGTCTTATACTCGAGTATATACGGTAATTCAAATTATGTTAAAATGTAATTCTTTACAGAGGGTCCGATTCATGTCATTCTTTACTGGAAATATCATTTATAGAAGGGCTTAGAGGCATTTTAGAAGAAATAACCAATGAAACTTGAAATTCATAATTGAACAATCAGAATGCCAAGATCAATACTCCCGAAAAGAAATGATAACAGTAATTTGTCTCTCTTTTGAGGGGTAAGCCTGCATGTGGTGGGCAGATATGTACCTTTATATTTTGCAGCTTCTTCTTCAGTTGGACTTGATTTGGAGTAGTTGTGTTTCTTACATTCTTCTTTATTCCATCGTGACCTCACAAACCCACCAATGCCAGATGGCATAACTAGAAAGATGGACAAAAGGTACTTTACCCATATCTTATTCTATGGTCTACTATCATCAAATAAAACCATTGAAACACAGGCATTTATTTGTTACTCCATCCAATGTTGAATAATGCAAGAAGAGATGGAACTGTGTCCTCTGATTGGAAAGGATACATTCATGAGTCTTATTAGTGTAAGATGTCAGTGACAAGAACTATGAAACTTACAGAAGCTTATCATTACCAAGAGGCCAATATTAAAAGACTGAATCAGAGAATACTTGTTGCTGGAGGGAAATAGCCTCAATAACGGAAACCATCTGTACCTAATGCAACCTTAGAGGGAAATCACAATGGGATAGCTAAGGAGGAGCCCAACCTTGACCAGGCGAAATCTCCTTGGAAATTTGAACACTGATTTGGAATCTGGTTGCCTGAATTCTTGGGCCTTGAGCCCTGTAACATAAGCTGATACCTGATTGGCTGAAGTTTCTCATATGTCTCACACCTTGTCTGGTTGATTCAAGATTCCTGAGACTTCCTTGAGAAATTCTTTCTGAGCCACTGACCTAAAGTCAGACTGATTAGATTTAAACCCTGTGTCCTCCAGCTTTAAATAGTTTTATGACACTAGCACCTCTCTTCCTTACTTTGCTCATCTTTAAAATGGGAATAATAAATATTCTTACCTCAAGGAGTTGATATCAGGATTAAACAAAATGAGCAAGTAAATCATGTTTGTGCAACACCGAAACACTCAGTAGCAGGAGTTAGTTCTCCCTATTGCTATATTGTTTTTGCTCAAGGTGTATGCCGAGAGGTGGTACACATTAGAAGCCCTGTGACTATTTCTAGCCCTCCATTTAGGATACACTCTCTAGGATTTACACTATCAGCACAAATCAAAAATAGAGATCATTATATCCTCTAGGCATTAGAAATTTAGATTTTGTATTCCTCCTAAAATGTGTTCCACTCTTGCAACCAGCAATTTCCTTTTATTTCAAACATGAACTGTTTTTTTTTTTTTTTATAGCATTTAGTATGAAATCTAAGAAGATAGGAGAATACAGTCAGAGAATGAGGTATGGAGTTAATAGTTTCAGGATTATAATAGTTTTTTTCAACCTTACATAATAGGCATTTGTTTTTCTGTTTTCAGTCAATCTAATACCACTACCTATTCTTTTCGTGAGGATGGCTTCAGGGATGCTGGTAATAGTCATTTCTTTAATGGATACTGGTTATACAAATGTGTTCACTTTGTGAAAATAAATTTATAGATTGAACATTTATAAATTGTGTATTTTTTGTATGTACAGTACAGTATGATATAGCTTATAAGAAGACTTGGATGGAAGTGCTGCTTGGTGTTTGTTACATTATAGTGCTGACTTTTCTGCTAAATTAGAAATTTTATATACACCTAGACACATGTCTTTATGATTTGTGCTATTACATAAAATAGCTGTTTATCATTAATGTAGCAATCTTAAATATGCGATTATTAAAAAGTAATTTATTTCATTTGAGTTAAACACATTATGCTAGCTAAAAATGTAATCTTTCTCAAAACAATAGCTCTTTTGCATACTTCTGTATAAATAAAGTGTCTTGCATTTAAAAACAATTGCTTATAATTTTGTATTTGTTATCTTTTAGACTTGAATTTGCCTATTAGAGAAACCTGATAAAACTGATTATGAACCTAATTATGTATTATTTTTCTATTTCATATTAAAACTACCTTTTGGGATACATAGCCCTTTAACATTGTTAATATAAATAAAGTGAAATTATAGTAATTTAAAAGAAGAATTTCTTGTGTAGTTTAAGGCAAAATCTCCAAAGTATATTGTAAATTAAAAAAAAGACAACATAAAAATATTGTATATGGTATTCTATTATTTGAGTAAAAAAAGGGTAAGGAAAGAGAATAGAATATGTACATGATTGACATGTATCTGAAATTAAACACAAGAGAATAAATACAATAATAAACACTATAATAAAAATTAGTTTTTTAGTGAACAAATGGAAACAAAGACAATTAGGAACAAGATTGAAACAACATACTTGTAGTAAAAGCGTGTATTTTTATGACTACTACTTATTGAAAAATATAAGTAGACTGCCTACACTAAATTAAATGAATAACATATGTGGGACAGAAGCCAAAAGTAAACTTTCTCTCTTATAGGAAAGGTCTTACTGATGGCTGTGAGGGCTTCCAAGTTTGGATAAAACCTAAAGTGTACCATTTTCACAAAGACTCAACCCTTTCACACTTGTGAAGGTGAATTGTTTATTTCTCCCCAGATTTCTAATGGATGGATTCATGATTTTAAGTTATAGATGAATTGAGTGGTGATTAGAAAGGAAATGTTTGACATTTTATATACTAAATAGAAGATACTCTCTTCTTATATATTAGCAATATTCATTGAAGTGTTATAGAATCTTTAATTTGTATATACATTTATTTTTTTAATAGCCCTCTGCAATAACACAGTTTTTCTGTTATTTTTGATAAAGTAATTGTACATAGATTCACATTCACCCCATATGCCAGAGGTGGGGTTCAAGCCCAGCCCTGGACAAAAACTGCAAAAAAAAAAAAAATAAAATAAAATAAAAAAAATAAAAGAAAGCAGTAAACCTTTTTTTCCCCTCCAGAGGGAGAGAGAAGGAAATGTTGGTTACCAACCCAGACAAAGCTTAAAGCCTCTAAAGCATTTCTAGGCTATTTTGCTTAATTTATAGACATCTTTTTGCCAAATGCATTTTAAGAAAAATAACTATCTTACTGTATTCAGGCTGCTATAACAAAATAACAACAGATGCTTCTTTACGGGAGGCTGGGAAGTTCAAGACCCTGGCTCCCACAGATTCAGTTCTGATGAGCACCCACTTGTCAGAGATGACACCTGTGTCCTCAGATAGTGCAATGGGTAAGGCAGCCTCTGGGGCATCTTTTTATAAGGACACTGATTATTCATAAGAAGGCTCTGCCCTCATGACTTAATCCCCTCCTAAAACAACTTACCTCCTAATACTATCACCTCAGAGGTTAACATTTCAACATATGAATTTTGAGGGGATACAAACATTCAGTCCATAGCAATAATCGATCAAATATTATACATTTTTCTATTGATAAGTGGAAATAAATAATTCTTCTATGACATCAACAAGAAAACTGGTCAATAATTAATACTTACTATTAATTTAAGTTGTTATAACATAAATGTTATATGTAGTGGGTATTTAAATTTTGCCTATGAATAGAATACTCCTATGCAGAGGGCAAATGCGATAATTTAACTAGTAAATAAAATAATATCTTCACGTAGTGGAAGATCAGTTTGATTTGGATTTAGAACATCTAAGGTCAAATTTAGCTTCTTTTTTAGTTGCCAGCTGTATGAAGAGGTAAGAGGACAGGGAAGCTAATATGTCCCTGCCTTAGATGCCTAAAGGTTAAATACAGTGATTTTCTCTAATATACTACATGGTTAATAGAATCAGTATAAAACTCTATATAAATTATAATAGAATTATATAAAACTTTTAAAAATTATAATTATCTATAAAATATTATTAACTTGCTTATGGTATAGATTAAAGAAACAGAAACATTTACTAGTCTTTATAAGGCTTTGCTGTGAAGACTTTTCTGCAAAGCAAAAAATAGAGATAATATCTGAAAGAAAATATTATTTTGCCATAAAAGCAGTTAAGTTTTAACTTTCTAGAAGACTGAGACTTTTGTGCTAAAGTAACTATGATGAGCATTTCTATTACAAAACCACTGGGATTAATAAATTGGCTTTGGGGGACCACATTAATTTTTTAGTTTTTCGTATTTTAAATTGATAGGCCCTCATTTAACCATTCTGTGTGGTGGTTTTTCTTTTTTTAAACTCTTGGCATTAGTCTAAGATGGACTTTCCTTAAGTCTTCTTACAGCCAGCATCAATATTTTGTACTAATAGATTAATTTTATGGCTTACTCATTGCTGCCAATAATTTAATGTTTTAAGCTACTTGGATCACACACAGAAGAATGTAGATGGCGTGACAGAAGACAGCACAGTGACAGAGAGTTCCAAATTTCTAGACTGGTCATAAGGCCATGTCTACATACCAGTGACTGCCCCGTGTAGATTTCTAGACAACTAGACATTAGTCCACGTCTACAGACCAGCGACTTCCCCGTGTAAATTTCTGTTCATGCCGTGCTTTCATTTTCTTAGTGCACGTCTATCAGTGACAAAAATAGTGGACAAATAAACCAACAGATGGTTTTATCTTAATGGCTGCATGAGAGATGCATCATTAGTTTCATGTCTGTGCTTCACGGAGAATCCTGGCTCTACCATGGGCATCTGGCTGGCTGGTCCTCAGGGGGTTGTCATACACGTGATCCAAGCATCCCAGCTGTGCTCTCAGTTCCCTGCTGTCTGCTCTGGCATGGAATGGTGCTCATGGGCCAGCCTAATCCTCTTGTCAATTGTGTGAGCAGCAAGAGAAGGCCTCTTAAATTCTAAAATCTTATTATCTGCACTGACTCCCTTCTTTCATTTACGTTGGGTGATTTACCCATGTTTTTTTTTTTTTTTTTTCTCTTTAGTTTCTTAACAAGACTATCGTAAAGCAGTAGGTGCTTCATCTCAAAGTGTTGATATAATGAGATAAAACATATGATGAAGTAATAAGTAATGAGGGCACTTATTAATGCAATCACCAGTTTCGTTGTTTTGTGTTTTAGCCCACCAAATGAAAATCGCATCTAATGTGCGGTTTTTAACAAGCCTTCCTACTGTAGCATACAAAGACAAATCTCAGAATAAATATCTATAAAGTATGTCTTAAGGAATAGCTCTTTTGAATTCACCAGCACAACAATTTATTTATGAATCTCCTGTAGGCCTTTGGTTGTCACTGCGATGTATGTAGAAAACAAGACACCAACAAAAGCATGTCTCTGCAAAACAGTGGAGCATATAAAATATACAGATATGGAAAAAAGCAAGAAGGCATGATAGATGAAATTAGATACAAAACCACGTTTGCTTTCTTGCAAATAAAGATTGCTGATTTGATATACATGGAAATGTGAGCTAGTAAAATCTTCTGTCATAAGTTTGAAAAACAAACCTGCCAATACTTCACTGGCTTACATCAAAAAGCTCTCAGTGTGGTGGTTTAGGAGGCCGAGGTTTTATCAGAATACTAGTGCTTTAGGAGGCTGAGGACTGCTGGAGGCCAGGAGTTTAAGTTGCCGTGATGGTTCTCTAGCCCAGGAAGCAGCGCAAGACCCTGTCTCAGAAGAAAAGGTCTGCAGGATGACTGAGGTAACTGAAGTATCTTTTCACTAGGCTCTGAGTAGAGTAGATATGTTCAACATGTCTGTCATTCTGACATCCAGAATGAAGAAACATTAGCTAACACTGGGGTATATTTTTCTCATGAAAGAAATAAATAGATAAGACACCAAATCTGAACAGTCAAAACATACAAGTATGTTTAAAACCTTTGTCTGAAAAGGGTGTATGTCACAGGACATCTCATTCCCTTGGCCTAAGCAAATTACATGATCAAGTTCAGCATCAATGAAGGGAAACGTGTACTTCTCCAATGACGGGGTGGGGGGATGAATATTTTGGAGTTATAATACTATTTACCTGCATTTTTTAAAAATGAATAACGAACACTAACTTTTTTTTCTTCTGCCCGCAAAATATATCCACTCCCTACCCCCAGTGAAGACGTTCTCCCCTCAAAGTTTTATGGTTCCATTAGACTTGAAGTCTAGAATCTTGTGGCAATCACTACATTCTATGTCTGTCCTTCTTTATTGCCACCCAGCATTCAGTGATGGAATAGGACATGATAATCTTAGTAAAGAAGAGGTATCCTGGCCACCCATATCTGGCCCCAAAGACAGTAATATACATTTTAGGTTTTCCTTCAGACAGTTGCCTGCCTGTGGAATCACTGAAGTGGAGAATTACACTCCTCCCAAAGAAGATGTAAGGGGAAAGTATATGTTTTTGACAGTAATACAATCTACCTCAAATTATTAAGTGGGTTTTAGTTGTGGAACGTAGAGGGAAAAGGTTTCTAAACTTACCCTAAGAAAAATTTATTACCTTTGAAATACTTTATTTTGTTTTCTTTGAATAATTTTCTCAATGCTGCTCAGGGGCCTTTCAGTCCAAGTTCAACATGAAGTTTTATTTGCTAGGAAATCTCGTACAAAGAGCTGGGAAGATGTAGAATCACAGAGTGTGAAGTACTGAAATTATAATCCACGGATAGTTTTTCTTTTATTATATAGATTCATAGAAAAGATTATTTTCAATGAAGAAATCAAACAGGATTCAGGATTACATTCAGGATTACAAAATTAGCATTATTAGTCTTTTTTTTTGTGAAATTTTGATTTTTAAATTAAATACCTTTACACTTTTGTGATTATTAGGAAGGGAAAAGGAGAATAGAAACTAAATAGAATTTCAAGTATTGAGACCTATAATTACTCAGATTTTATTATTTGTAATCCTTTTTGGCATCATATAACTTCCTCATTTTTATGAAATATTAAAAGAGAACCCAAGTGGGGGAAATGTAAATGAAAAGAAATGAAGAGAAATTTTATGTCTATTAGCATTGTATACATAAAAAACTTATTTAAAGAGAATTATCTGGAGTTAAAATGTAGGTTAATATGGCTCTTAGTAGCTGCATTGTGCATTGAAATACCAATCAGAAAGGTAAAATATATAATAAGAATCATTAAACAGTCAAGGTTATAATAATTTGGGCATAATTTTTGCCATTATAGACAAACTATTTTTATGCTAATGACTTTCACACAAGGTGGTTATAAAAGAAGATAAATACAAACTGATAGAAACACAAATTCTTTTTTACTTCATAATTTTTCTTTCACGCATACTTTCATGATTTGCATTTATCCCCGAATAGCTGTTCCCACCTTTGATTCAATTCAACACCTATTTACGTGGCTCCAGCCATGGTAACACATCATAAAGACAAAAGTGGCCCTTTAATTTTGACATTATAGTTCACTAGTGTAAATATGTCTGTTGCAGCTTGCTTTTGAAGAAACAATCTTACTCGCATTTTAAGATTAAAAAAGTACTCATCAGTGTTACTGTAAAGTAGCAGTACTTCTAAAAATTTTGTTAAGGTAAATGTCAGCTCCTTTCCCCGCCAGCCACTAAAGCGCTAAGTGTTTTGGATCCAACTTCATGGAGTGACACTGCTTGGAGAGCGCCTGCAGTAGCTTATTTATTTTATAAGCTATTCAGCAGAAATCATTTCTGTGTCTGCTGGCCGTTTTGCACATACTATTTTTGTGACTTGGCCCGGTAGTGCTTCCATTTGAGTAAATTTAACATGCCTTTTCTGCAGTTATACCTTCCAGTGAAGGCTCAAGCCTTTCCGGAAATGGAGCTAGACAGACTATTAATTGGCCCTTCAAACATCTGGGTTGCAGTTCTGGGTTCATGATTATGCGATTGCTTGTCTCACATTATATGTGTATATTATACAAAAGTACCTGATGTGAGGTGGCTCCTGTGGCTTAAAGGAGTAGGGTGCTGGCCCCATATACCAGAGGTAGTGGGTTCAAACTCTGACCAAAACAAAACAAAACAAAACAAAACAAAAAACAAAAAACAAAAAACAAAAAAACCCAAAACAAAAAACTGGACAAGTGCCCCACGTGTATCTGTCTTTTCAAGGTCCCTTGCAGCTTTTTTTTTTTCTTTTTTTTTTTTTTTTTGTAGTTTTTGGCCAGGTCTGGGTTTGAACCCACCACCTCCGGCTTATGGGGCCAGCGCCCTACTCCTTTGAGCCACAGGCGCCACCCCCTTGCAGCTTTTTTTCTTCCTCTTTGTATCACTCCTCTTCTTTGGTCTCTACTGCAAAGTACCAACGGTGTCTAGCTTCAGAATCAAAGCAGCTGGCTCCACTCCCTGATCTCTTGGTGGGCTTTGGCTCCTTGTCTATAAAAGAAGGACAACAGTGCCTTTGTTATTTGGAAAAGTGAAGTAGCTGAAGTCCACATAATACACTAAGTACAGAACAGAAACTGTCCCTTTTGATCACCAACTGTCACGGTCCCCAGTTTCTTTTCATCTGTTCTCACTTTTCCTCTCCAATGATTTGCTCCTCAGGCTTTTAGGAAAGGGCCTGGTTGGGTGTCCTGAGGGCAGCAGAGGAGTCTTGTGCCCTGTGGTGCTCTGTGTGTGTGTGTGGGGGGGTTCTGTGTAATGGCTTCTCTTGCCACAGCTGAGCTCGTGTGGCCGTCTTGGTGGTCCTGGTTTATTACAACAGGAGGAAGCTTGAAGCTTGATATAATAAAATGAGGGGTACGACAAGCCACAGGGACACAACTATAATGATCCTGCACTAGTTTTGTTGAGACATCCCAGGGCTGATTTCCATGGAAATTTAGCTCAGTGAGAAAAGCACAGTTAAAGCTGATGTTCAGCAAACTTCCGTTGGTCACATGCTGTCTTTACATTCATATCTCTTTTTGTTTACCATTAGTCTTATTATTTATTCAATAGTTTTTCTTTTAAATGACCTAAATTATTTACTCTTGATTGTCTTAATCAAGGAGTAAAATCTATAAAAATCATGTTTTTGATGTGCCAATTATGTTTATTTCTTAATGCATAGGCACAAGAATAGATAACTATTTGTCTCAGTCTATTTGGGATGCTAAAACAAAAATACCATAAATTATTAACGGGTAACTTATGAACAAGAGAAATTTATCACAGTTTTGGAGGCTTCTCAGATCAAGGCGCTGAAGGATTGTTCCCTGGTGAGGGCCTCTTCCTCATAGATGGCACCTTCTATGCATAGTGAAAGTGACAAACAAGTGCCTTTTTTATAAGGGCACTAATCTCATTCATGACAGTGGAGCCTTCATGACCTAATCATCTTCCGAAGTCCCCAACTCTTAATACCATTGATTTTTAACTTCAACTTATAAATTTTGGGGGGATGCAAACATTCAGAACACAGGAGTATCAAGTGTTTTTTGAAATTTTTATTTCACCTGAAACTGTCTTAATCACCTCTGGGAAACATTGGCTTATTTGAGTGAGATCTGGTTGTGCGATGAGTGAAGATCTGCATGTCTGAAGGCGGAAATAACAGTGGTTAGCCGAGGCTCCAGTCTTACAAAATCCATAGCACAGGAGGACATATATTCTTTTCTGATAGTTAATATATTTTTTAAAATTTTGCAGAAATTATAATGGTATATAATTATGAGGTGCTCAGGGATGTTGTGATATGTGATGTGGAATGATTGAATCAAATTAAATAACAGATCCGTCACCTTGAACACTTACCATTTATTCCTCACAACTGCAACTCTGTACCCTTTGACCATCATTCCCCATTGTCCCCACTCTTCCTCATTCTGCTCTCTGCTTCTATGAGATGGATTGCAACTGTTGCTTTGGTCTTTCTGTCCCTAGAATGTTTTGCTTAGCATAAAAGAGGGTGCAATCTTGAGAGGTGGTTTTACAGTGTGTGTAAGAGCACAGACTCTGGAGCTGTAGCATGTGAGTTCAAATCCCAGCTGTCACCTTTTAGCTGTGACTTTGAGCAAGTAACTTAATATTCTTGTGTCTCAGTTTCCTTATTTTTTAAAATGGAGACAACAGTAGTGAGGATAAAATGATTAATATATACAAACATTTCAGAACAATGCCTGTTACATAGTAACTATTCATTGTTGTTATTATTATAATTATTTTCTTTTTTTTTTTTTCAACTTTTTTCATTGTTAAATCATAGCTGTGTACATTAGTGCAATCAAGGGGTACAATGTGCTGGTTTCATATACAATCTGAAATATTCTCATCAAACTGTTCAACGTAGCCTTCAAAGTCTCCAACATTATTATTTAGTGGGAAGACCTGAGTGTAGCTTTAGAAGTTCAGCTACTACTTTACTAAAACACCAGAACAAATATTTGGACCTTTAAAAAAAAAAAGAAGAAATAATTTGGTCTTATTTCATAATACTTAGGAAGCTCTTGGTAAAACTTCATGCATTCCTGTTTCTTTTCCTCTAAAATACCAGTGACAATATTTCATATCCAAAATCTTATCATTTATTACTTTACTATGTGACTTATAACATTACAACAATAAATCTCTCAAGGTTTAAGTCAATAAAATATTATTTATATTCCAATCACAACTTTTCAAAACATACAATGCAAAATGTATAAAATTTTAATTCTTTGATGATATAATGAGAAATGATATTACAAATTATATTATTCATACAATGAATCAATAGAGCACTAACTTTTGTAAATGCTAGAATAAAGAAAGAAATTTACCATGTCCAAGGCTCTTGGTTAATTTTACTCATTGATGTACATTCAATAAAGCAAATTGTACCTATTTTTTAATTTTAAAGACAAAAAAAAAAAAAAAGCAACAAAAAACAAGCTACTCATTTAGAAATCAAATATGGGCCCTTGTTCAAATGTTCTGTCTGTGACTGCCATCAGAGTTCCTTCTGTGAGTGAAAAGTCATGTTTTCCAGGTGATTGTAGCCTATTCTTGATAGGGGGTTACTTTCTGAGATAAATATTCTCCCCTAGCAGGGTATCAGATGATTTCCTTAGGTGTGCAGGAAAAGAAGGCAGGGGGTAGATTATTTTCTTGTCCTTATCTGGGCATGAAGCCTCAAAATGGCATGGCCGGTGGTTAAACTGGGAAGATATACCTGGTTCTCTCTGATACACTTTTCCTGCCGTTCTAGTCTTCTTCAGAGCTTTCCTCATGCACATTTTGAGAGTATGCTATGGTCTCTCATAAAGAACTCATGATATAAGTGGTTCTTGCTAACATTTATGCGATATTTGCTGTAAGAGCAAATAATACCATTAAGAGTTAGGGAAACTTCACCTTTGATCTCCAGGTGGTTCCATATGTCTGTGGTTTTATGGGTACAACATGAGTTATCAATATGTGTCACTGGAAGATAGGAAATGGCTAGAACAAGACTTCCAGACTTTGAGAAGAAAGTTTTTTAAAGAAAATAGATAATATAGGTGTGGGGCTGGAAAAATACATACCAAATATAGTTATTGGTGAACTTACCTTCTGGTTGAGGAGGTCACATATGTACATGTAAGCAACTAAGTAATTTGTAAAAACTAATAATATAAAGGATACTATAAGGGAGATTTTATTCTAAGACTAAAAGTACATCTTATCCATTTGGGAAAGGAAAGAGAGTGGTCTGAGATGGCTTTTTTGAAGAAAGAAAGTCAGTATTTAGTATATGTATGGGAAAAGAGCCTCACATTGTAAAGGGGGAGGGGGAATTATAGATGTGCATAGCAAGATACGAAAACACAAACGGTTAGTCACTCAGTAGTGTTGGCGGATTTATGAAAACAGAAAGTGGAAATCGAAGGTAAAGTGGGTAAGATTTTGGGGACCTTAAGTGAAGGGCAAAGAAATCCAAAATTTATTCTGCTGGAGTATATTTGAAAGCTTTTGGGCAGAAGTCTATATAATATCTCATGCATTTTTTTTTTTTTTAAATAGGAGCTTTTGACAATAACATTAAGCATAAATTTCCTTCTACTTTTGTGAGTATATTTATATATGTACACACACACACACAATTTATATACATATAAAGATCAGAAGAAAATTTAAAAAATTGAATTACTAAATTTTGAAAAATCTGTATGCAAACCTAAAAGCTGATTAACTCTTTGGATTGGCTACAGGGATGTCTTCACTGAAGTTATTTCTTCTATTGTCTATGAACTTTAATAGTTTTTTATGTTATAAAAGAGTTAAGAAGTAGTAGTATCAGGAATAATAAGATCAAATTATTTCTTTCAAATAGAAGAATCTGTCATACATGTAACCAACTGATGTATTCTGCTTATAATAAGTTAGATGTTCCAAACAAGTTTTGCACCAAAACTTATTGAAAATAGCAAGTTTGTTGCTATCGCAACCCCAAACAGCAACTAGAAATTAGAACATTAAAGGTGAGACAGAAAAGACAAGCAAAGGGTTTATCTTTAGCTAACTAGCATTTCTTGTTAATTTCTACAAAGCCAGAGAGGAATTCAGAATTCTTACCAAATGTACAAAAATGGTTTCCCCCTTAAAATCATTTTGATTTAGAATTTCCAGTGATATTTATAGCATCTGTTGATTATTAAATAAAATAAACATTCATTAATCATTCATTTAATTTCATTCATTAAATTATTAAATAAAATGAATTTAATAATTCTTTGCTTTTTTCCCCTGCATCTCTAAAGTCTTTCTATCTGAGCTTTGATTACTTTTGGTAGACTCTGAGCATTTACACCCTTACCTCAGGATGTTATAGCTATTTATTGATTGAAACTGGTTTTCAAAGTGTATTTATGAATCCTAAGGGTTCCACAAACTATCTCTAATGTTTCCTTGGAAGGAAGTATGGTCATGTGACCATTTGATTTAGATATTTTCTGTTTCTTTTAGGTTTCACCTCAACACCACACTAAAAATTACAATTGTGGGACTCAGAAAATAAGCAGGCAGTTTCATAATTCAGAAACTATGGAGCAATTTGATAAAAAATTATAAAATATTTTAAATATGAACAATTTTTGACATGAATTTCAGATAACCATTTGAACAACAAATGGAACATTTTCTATTTATATTTATAAGATATATTAATACTCAGCAAAACTGTGGTTATATTAACATTCAGAGAGATACAATTTTATTTTGTATTATAATAGGTAGTCTTTAAAAAACAATCTTAATTGAAGTCAATTAAGTCACCTGAGTTCCTGATATGTATCATCCTGCTAAGCTTTGGGGAGGTAGTATATTTTTTATTAGATGGTATTTGCCTTAATGGAGATTGATGTATCCCCATAAAGAGATCTAATTTAACCAGATAACTACTGGAAAAAAATATATTGTAATTTAAAAAGCCAGATTGAGAAAATAATTTTTCTAGAAGGCATTGATGTACACAGCTATGATTTAATATTAATAAAAAATAAATAAACAATTACTCTCATGAAGAAAGAAAAAAAAATACACTTCGCTTGGGAAGCAAAAGTCAATCACATGGTGAATGTCAAGGTGTGAACTGGCACTGTTCTGGGGAAATTAGGACTTTTCCAGGCAAAGCAGGATGTATGGTCACCATATTCTTGGAAGATGTTACTAGAAGAGATATATAACATTATGGTGTTAGGAGCCCAAATTTAAAATCTCTAAGTTTATCATCTAGAAAAGTACGTCTAAATTTTGGATTCATGTCTACTGTGTCTCAGCAAAAAATTCCTAGAGCTAAAGTGTGGGCTACTCTGTGGTTTCTGCAAAATGGAAAAGAAATGTTAACCTACAAGTCCAGAATGCAGGTGTATAGATTACACCTGAGCACCTTCCCTTTTGCAAACCTGATGTCCTTCAGTATCAGCAAATGCAAGGAAGGTTTTGGAGGATTCATCTGATTCACCAAAGCCTTCCTTTGACTTGGCTACAGAAGTAAGAAAGTGTGAAGGAAATGAGAATAACCTTCCTGTGCTGGTTGCAGTACTTACTAGAGGTCTCTACCCCCTCAGCCCATGCCCCTCCCTCATAAGGACAGGAAAGGAAAAGGGAAAAGCTCCAAAACTTAGCTATAGGTAAAGATACAAATTATTAATTCATAGATTTATTCACTTCTATTATTCCCCACCTATTGTTTATTTATCAAAATTTACTACAAATTCCCCACTTACTATTTAACAATAGTATAGTTGGGGAATAAAGTCACTTATGGCAGGGAACAACCAGCTCAGAACTTACAAAAGTGGAGAGAGACAAATATTAAACAGGCACTCCCATGATTCTACCAGGGTAACTCCGATGTGTGCCCAGTTAATATTTGTTAAATGTGTAACACATGTAGTCATGGAAATAAACTGGGGGATCATGGGCAGAGGTGATTTTTAGATTATGAGGTCAGGGAAATCCTTTCTGTGGCTCTAGAAAGAGAACAAAGGACAATGTTTTTACTTTCATTGTGATCATCCCGGACCTTATCAGCACCTTGAACCATTAACTTAGGTAAGGGAATAAAGTACAGGGAAAGACCAGGATTCTAGAACACCTTGACATGTTAGAAAAAAACATACAGAGTGACATGGTTACTTGAAAATTTTGGAAGGGGTTGCTGTGAGTGGATGAATGGATGGTGGAAGTGATTAGGGTATTAAGATATTGAGTGCTACCTCTGTCCTACATTTTAATACTAATCAATATTTTCTCAGAGGTCTTTAAGGTTACATGATAATGTGTATTAGCAGAGATGGGCTTGAGTCTACGATTATCCTAGTCATGTATTAAAACCTTTATATATTTTTAACTGTTATATTATTTAACTTCATAAATATTTAAAAATCTAAACCATTATTCCTGATTTTTTAGTATCAGATTAAATGACCCCTATCCATTAGAGAAGACAAGGAAATACTTGGCTTAACATTCATGATGATTTCCTAGCTCTCTGATTTTTTTTCAGGCTCTTGAAAATTAAGACTACCTCATAAATTTTTGTGTTCACTCTTCGGAGAAAAATATTATAGCATCAATTCTTTTATTGTAACATGGCCAATTTTTTTTTTTTTTTTCTGCTGTGAAAGATTTGGCAATAAGAATAGACTTATTTGTGCTAACTCCCCCCATTTCATTTCGGGTTTAAGGGGTTTCTTTGAAATGAAGAATATTTAGATTTTATTGCAAACAAATATAACTTTTATTAAAAAGAGTAATATAGATGATAAAGAAACTTTTAAAAAAGTCAATACCTGAAAATTACTTGACAGTGTGTTCCATATTATATCCAAAATATTCATTTTGCTGTGCTGTGGTATACACATATATTTGGCATGTAAGTTACTTATGCTTAGAAACAGTGTATGAAAAAGTAGGAGAATGACAATTGTACTTCCAGAAGGATATGTAAAGTGATTTTTTCCCCCAATACCTTTGTTTTTCTCTCAAATCCTCTTTAACTTTATATGTCATTCCACATATTACAATTTATTGGTAATATGGCTGGCTTTGCATCCACCATTTTCTATTCACTTGATAGACAGGTGTTTGGAGAAATATTTAGTACTTGTGAATACCATAAAGAAGTATTTTATAGATTTTTAGGTCTTTAGCTATTCCTCTTCTTTACACACTTTTCCTTTTAGTAAAATGGACCACTTTTATAGAAAAAAATTACAGTTCATCAAATATTCATTTATACCTTTACGGTCTTTTGGTTGTCTTTTGGTTGTATTATATTTTACTTGGCACTCAGTTTTATTTTGCTTTGTTTGGATTTTCCATTTATGTGGCATCTGTGATATGTTGATCTATTACTCAAAGAACCATAAAATTTTTTCCAGGACTCATATTTTCTGAATAATTCATAAATCAAATAAGAGAATATACTCATTTATTACAAATCAACTCTGTCTCTTTATAGAAAAAAGAGAAATAGAGAATGGAAGAAAGGGTGGGAGGGAGATGTCAGATGTTTCTAACTTTAGATACATAGAATTGCAAACCTGAAAAAGCCTTAAAAAATAATCTAGCCTAGTGATCCAAACTTCTTAGATGTGAAGCCATATTTTTAACATACATATTTTTTTCAGGACCACATGTAATGGCAGTTTTTGCTTTAGTAAATATAGATCACGAAAGGTACAAAAAGCTTTATGAATTTAGTGATTTTTTAAATTAAATTTGCATTTTATTATAACCATTATATCTATATACATTTGAAAAATTAGTGCACAGATAACATATGACATTCTGGCTGGGGGAAGTAAAGATTAAGATTTGAAAAATTTGTGGAGGGGGGCAAGATGGCAAACTAAAGACTATCTTGGAAGGAAGATAGGGTTTCTGATAAAGGAGAGGAGGAGAGGAGGTGTAGATCATAGAGAGAAGTAATGGAGACTGCCAGTGATCTAATGAAGAAAAAGTGTAAAGTAGAGAAGAAAGAAGATAAAGGAAAGAAGATATTGGAGAGGATCAAACCCAGAGAGGCTTAAAGCCCAGTAAAGGGTTAAGGAGGGGTTCCTTTCTCCCTCCAACACTCCTGTGGTGACCAGTGGTCTATCAAGTTTCTTGGAGCTTTTCTACCTCCATGAGCCTGGACATGGTGGCAAACAAGGAAAAGTAGGGAGAACTTGCACAATGCAAGAGGTTCCATGTGAGGTTCCCCTGCCAAGGAGAGTGACTTGAGAGGCTTGAGAAGCTTTCCTCCATTCAGACTCTTATATTTCCTTGCAGCTTCTCCTTGCTGCACCCACTGCAGCTGTGAGAGAAGCTGGAGCTGAGAATTTGGCTTGGGGAGTGGCTGCCTTCCCCAGCTGGCATGTCCTACAGTCTAAAGTTTCCACAGAAACTAGGGCCAATGGCCTTCTGTTTGAGGACATGTGGAGACCTGGGGTACCTGAGCCGGGAGCTCCCTGCTGCAGCTTTCTACAAAGACACATTGCAGTGGGTCAGAAATGCAGGCCATATCCCCCCACCACCACTCAAACATGGTCACTGGTATCACACGGGGGGAGGTTTGGAAGTGGACTGAGGGGTGAGGGGAAAGAACTGAAGGGGGAAATACTATGGGGTTCTAAGATGTGGCCATCCGGGAGAACACCCATACCTCCTTCAGGAAAATCATGCTTTTGGAGTGGACAGGTCCTCCAGTAGGACCTGTTTGGGGGCCGTAGTAACCAAACATTATGCATTCAGTCACTCAGGCAGCTGGGGAACTATGGCCCCTCTCCTCCCACTACAATTGGGAGAGCAGATTGAGCCCAGTGCTTGGCAAGCAGCCACTTCTCCCCAGCATCATGTAGTACAGGCTGAAGTTTCCATGGAGCATGGGGCCCATGACTTTTCTCTTGAGGACCTGCAGTGGACTTGGGGTACCTGTACTGTGAGATCCCTATGCCCCAGTACTTGTACTGAAGCAGACATACACGCCAGATCCCGTGCTCCCTGGAATAGAATGGGTTACTTGGCAATATGCAGGGAAGGTTTGGGAGCTAGGCATACAAATACAAGGCATACATTGAACACCAGGAATATTTATAGCAAACAGGTAATCTCCAAGACATAGAGTAATCAACCTAGCCAAAGTCCAAATGAAGGAGAACATTCTCCAAGTAGCAAGGTGACAGTATCAAATAACTTACAAAGGAAAACCCATCAGGCTATCTTCAGAATTCTCAGAAGAAATCTTACAAGTCAAATACATTCGGCACCCACTTTTAATCAACTTAAACTGAAAAACTTTCAGCTTAGAATTTTGTATCCTGAAAAACTAAGGTTCACAATAGATGGAGAAATTAAGTCCTTTCCAGATATGAAAACACTGAGGGAATTTGTCCTGACCAGATCTGCTCTGCATAACATACTCAGAAAAGCACCATATAGAAATCAGCAAAATATATACCCACTAGTTTAAATTCACTTACAAAACCCCCCAAATTTACAACTTGCATAAGATAATAGACCAAGAATTAAAGAACTACCAATAAGATGAACTGACCAACACTTCACATTTCAGTGCTATTAATCAATATGAAAGAACTGAATGCTTCTCTCAGAAGACATAGAGCTTAATACATTACCAAAATAGAAAATAAATAAAGAAATAATAGACTTAAACAAAATTCTAAATGAAATGGACCTAACAGATATTTATAGAACATTGTACCATAAAACTACAGAATATACATTCTCCTCAGCAAGACATGACACATTCTCCAGGAATGATGATATCTTGGGCCACAAAACAAGTCTCAACAAATTAAAAAAAATCAAAATCATACCATGTACCTTCTTAGGGCACAGCAGAAAAATAAAACTAGAAAATAATACAAGAGAAACACTCAAACTATAGCAAAGTCGAGAAAAATAATACAAGAGAAACACTCAAATTGACACAAAGTTGAGGAAATTAAATCACTCTGGGGAATGATTATTAGCTAAAAAATAAAATTGAGATGGAAATCAAAAAATTTTTAAGCTGAATGACAGAGGGAACATAAGCTATCAAAATCTTTGGGCCATAGCAAAAACCTTCCTCAGAGGAAAATTTATAGCCTTAAATGCTTAGATATTAAAGACAGAAACCTTATAAATTAACAAGCTAATGTTATACCTCAAGGAACTACAAAAGGAAGAAAAAATCAAATACAAACTCACCAAAGGAAAAGAAATAATCAAAGTCAAAACAGAACTAAATAAATTGAAAAATAAAACAAAACAAAAATACAAGGCATTAACAAACAAAAAGTTGGTTCTTTGAAAAGATAAATCAAACTGATAGATTGCTTACTAGATTAACCAAGAACAGAAGAGAAAGGACCCAAATAAGCTAAATCAGAAATTAAAAAGGTGACATTACAACTCATACCACAGAAATACAAAACATCATCCATAACTACTATGTAAATCTCTATGTGCAGGAACTAAAGAATGTACGTAATGGGCCAGCCCCCACCCAACCCGTGGGTATCCCCAGTGCTTGAGTATCCCCAAAAGAGAGAATGAAAGAAATAGACTAGAGGCAAAGTAGGATTTAAAAAGAGTGGGAGCAGGGGACCAATGCCATTTTACGGGACAGACAGCAAAGGTCCTGGCTCTGGCTTAATTGAATATTTATTACATATGTCATCATGAAATCAGCAAATAAATAATCACCAGGGAAAACAAAAACCTACCCTATATGTTATCATTCTTTATGGCATTTG
This sequence comes from Loris lydekkerianus, assembly GCA_963574355.1. NCBI lineage: Eukaryota > Metazoa > Chordata > Mammalia > Primates > Lorisidae > Loris > Loris lydekkerianus. The sequence goes on from CAUYPK010015405.1 coordinate 25,572, forward strand.
CAACTTCAATTAAGCTACTGTTGAATTATTATACCCTTTACTGTTCCACTGTATACTAATTATAAACTAAAGAAATAGAATGCAGTTTAAAGAACAAAGAACTGGACTTAGAAGCAGGATGCAAGAGCCGTCAGCAGGTTTGATTACACACACATTTTCCACAAGAGACAATTAATTCTCTGGGTCCTGAGGGGCAGACAGGCTAATGCCATACCCATACTGAGAGCAGAGGAGAAAGAAGTTGTTTTTCTTATTTATCCACAAGAGGCTGTTCCTCTTTTACAGGGAGCCTGAAGCATGTGCTTCTCCCAGCACATCTATCAATAGCTCGTTACCCCCAGAGTCCTTTATACAGGTGCTCTATAGGGGAAAGGTCAGGCCTCAGCAAAACATTTCTTGTCCTTTTTTCCAAGGCCTGTGCTGCTATGTTCAGCAGACTTTTGGGGCTCCCGACAGGCATCTTGGTATCCCTGCATACCTACTCTCTTCAGATTCCACCTCTTCTATCAGTCCTTTATCCTTTGCCTCACATCCACATTCCCTAATAAAATGTTTCATAAATTCCAATTTAAATAAATGCATCAAAAGGACATCTTCCTCTGCTTCTACTCCTCAGCCTAGTCCTCCCACTTTTCCACCCACAAATGTAGAGGAAATGGACAAGTTCCTGGAAACACTCAACCTCCCAAGACTTAACCAGGTAGAACTAGAACTCCCAAATAGAACAACAATGAGCAGTGTGATCAAATCAGTGATTAAAAATCCTCCCAATAACAAAAAAGTCCTTGAACAGATGGATTCATGGCTGAATTCTATCAGATCTAGAAAGAACACATGGTATCCATAATACAGAAATCATTTTATAATATTGAGAAGAAAAGAATCTTCCCCAAGTCATTCTATGAAGACAGTGTCAACTTGATACCAAAGCCAGGAAAGGACACAACAAAAAAGGAAAACTACAGATCAATAGTCCTTATGAACACAGATGCAAAAGTCCTCAATAAAATACTAGCATACTGAAATTAACAGCACATTGAAAAAAATAATCCACCAGGACCAAGTGGGCTTCATCCCAAGGTTGCAAGGCTAGTTCAATATAACAATAAATGTTATTCATCACATAAACAAAAGCAAAAACCAAACACCATGTGGTCATCTCAGTAGATGCAAAGAAAGCATTCAACAAACTCCAGCACCCTTACATGGTAAAAGCCCTTAAAAAAGTAGGCACAAAAGGAACATATTTCAAAATTATAAAAGCTATGCACAAATCCATAGACAACATCTTACTGGATGATGAAAAGTCGAAAGCATTCTCCCTAAGATTTGGAACAAGGCAAGTTTGTTCACTGTTACCATTTCTATTCAACAGAGTGCTAGAAGTACTAGCCAGGGGAATCATGTAAGAAGAGAACATTAAGGATATCCAAATCAGGAATGTGGAGGTCAAACTATTGCTTTTTGCTGACAAAATGATCTTCCATCTAGAAAACCCCAAGGATTCCACCAAGAATCTCCTAGAATTGATAAATAAATTCAGGAAAGTCTCATGATACAAAATCAATGTAAAAAAGGCAATAGCATTTCTATATACTAATAACTGTCTACCCAAGAGTCAACTCAAAGACTCAATGCCATTCGTAATACCAACAAAGAAAATAAAATACCTAGAGAAATACTTAACCATGGAAGTAAAAGATCACTCACTCCAAGGAGAACTAGGAAACTCTGAGGAAAAAAAATTTCACAGGATACAAATGGAAAAAAACACCATGCTCATGGAAGGTAGAATCAACACTGCTAAAATGTCCATAATACACAAAGTCATTTACAAATTCAATGCAATCTCCATCAAATTACCAACATCATACTTCACAAATCCAGAAAAATATAATTCTATGCTTCATTTGGAACCTTAAAGGCCTGAAGAGCCAAAGCAATCTTAACCAAAACAGAACAAATCTGGAGGCATAACATTACAAGCCTTCAAACTACACTTCAAGGCAATAGTAACCAAAACAGCATGGTATGGACACAAACATACAGACATAGACCAATGGAACAGACAGCGAATCCAGGTATAAAATCATCCACAACAGCCTACTGAACTTTAACAAAGCAGATAATAATAGATGCCAGGCAAAAGAAGCCCAATTCAATGATCTGAAAAAATTATATAGCTGCATGCAGAAGAAAAAAACAGGACCCTCTACCTCTTACCACTTACAAAAATGAATTCAAAATGGATCTTTGGTAAAAGAATTAGATCTAAGGCATGCAATCTTAAGAATGCTAGAGGAAAATATGAGAAAAACTCTTCTAGATCAGCCTAGAGCAGGGGTCCTCAAACTTTTTAAACAGGGGGCCAGTTCACTGTCCCTCAGACTGCTGGAGGGCCCAACTATAGTTAAAAAAAACCAAACAAACTATGAACAAATTCCTATGCACACAGCACATATCTTATTTTGAAGTAAAAAAACAAAATGGGAAAAAATACAATCACACCACCTCATGTGGCCCGTGGGCCATAGTTTGAGGACGCCTGAGAGAAAGGATTTACGAAAAATATTTCAATGGCTATCATAGCAATAATGAAAATTAATAAATGAAATTTGATTAAACTAAAAAGCTTCTGCAGAGGCAAGGAAACAATCAACAGAGAAAACAGACAATGTACAGAATAGGATACAATGTTCGCAAGCTACACATCTGATCAAAAATTTAGTATTTACCAAAAACTCAAGCTAATCAGCATGAAAAAGATCAAACAACTTCATAAAAAGTGGGCAAAAGACATGAACAGATACTTCTCAAAAGAAGAAAGACATAAACATATGAAAAAATGTTCAACATCACTAACCATCAGGGAAATATAAATTAAAATTACAATGAGACACCACTTTACCTCAGTTAGAAATGGCATTTATTAAAGTCCAAAAGCAATGGATACTTCACAGATGCAGAGAGAAAGGAACTCATATACACTGTGAGTGGGACTGCACATTAGTACAGCCTTTAGAAAACAGCACGGAGATTCCTCAAAGCACTAAAAGTACACCTACCATTCAGTCCAACATTTCCACTACCGGGTTTTTATCCAAAGGAAAATAAGTAATTTTACCAAAAAGACATCTGTACTTGAATGTTTATTGGTGCACAATTCACAATTCTAAAGCTGTGGGAGTGCCCATCAATTTATAGGTGGATTAATAAAATGTGGCATATGCACACCGTGGAGTAGCACTCAGCTATAAAAAAACAAACAAAAACCAACAAAAAACAGGTGAATTAATACCCTTTGCAACAATCTGGATGGAACTGGAGACCATCCTTCTAAGTCAGGCATCTCAAGAATGGAAAACAAACACCACATATACATGCTATTAAATTGGAACTATCCAATGAATTCACATGTGCACAGAGGAAAGTAAAATTCAGTAGAAGGCAACCAGGAGGAAGGAAGGAAAGGAAGGGAATAACCCAACTAAAGGATACTGTGAATACTATCTGGATGATGGGCATACCTATAGCTGGGACTCCAGCATCGCAAAAATGATCCACATAGCCTAAAACATTTGTACCCTCCTTAATAGTAAAAAAAAAAAAAAAAAAAAAAGCAACATTTGCGAATAGCTGAGTATTTCTGGGGCAGAATATTTTTTAGTTGAAAAGCATAAAATTTCTGTACCTCGGGCGGTGCCTGTGGCTCAAAGGAGTAGGGCGCCAGCTCCATATGCCAGAGGTGGTGGGTTCAAATTCAGCCCCGGCCAAAAACGGAAAAAAATTTTTTTTCTGTACCTCTTTCTTTTTGTATTTTTAAACTGAAAATTAAACAGGTGAAGATACTTGTCCAAGATCTTGTTAACTGACAATTTAGATTTACGTTTTTTCTAGGTAAGTAATCTTTCCATACCACAATACCACCTCCAATGAGGAGTTATTGAATTTTATGCCTCCGAAATTCAGACAAGATCCTTGAAACAACAATGAATTTAGCTTGTACCTTTTTTCATTTAATTATATTAATTATGTTTATTAACATATATTACAGAAAGATTTAGTAATTAAATCATATTAGAATAAAAAGTATTGGCTCATGCTAGATCAATAACAATAGTATTTTGCATTGCTTTAAATTAATAAGGAAGAATTAAAAAGACATATTAATTTACTGAGTTGATATTTAAACATTTACATATATTCTTATGATGCTTTGGATTTGATAAGATATGTTTCATAGTGGAGTTCCATAAATATTTTTAACTTATCACCTGACTAATCAAAGACTATAGTCACAGACTTAATAGTTACTAAATTTAAACTTCAGACTTTTAGGAAAGCCTGTTTTTGTGGCGTGTCTAATGCTTCATTACATTTCTAACATCACTGGGAAAAATAGATCTTTCCTAGTTATCTCTGCAAAGACTAAGAGCTCTTCTGGGATTGTGAGAGGACAGAACTGGCTCCTGAATGAGGTACAGATCATGTATTCAGCACAGACATGTTTTGAAAAGAATGAGTAAATCTCAGGGGAATTTGGCCAACTGCTTATCCTTACATTTGAGCCAGTTACACGCCTGCACAGATGCCAAGGTGTCATCTCTAAAATATTGGGAGGAAATGCTGTCTTCCTGGAAGTGGTAACAAACCATTATCGAGAAAAAAAAAAACAAAACTTGTTTTTACCTACTGCTGAAATGGTTATATAGTAATGATTTTATTTTTAAACTTGAAAATATGTATTTTATTATGTCCTGGAAATACTGTATTAGTTTTGTATTATTGCATTATGGTAGTGCTCAGGGGAACCACCAACCATCTTTAAATAAATTATAATACGATAAATAAATTAGTTAATGTTGGAATCTGATAGTATCTCAAATACATTAATGTCAAGTTGTAATGATGTTAAACATCACAAATGTCTTTTATTTGTCACTTTTTGATCTGCAGCACCTATGACTGAACCCTGCTGGTGCTGAGCTTGGAGAGACTGTATAGTGTTGCCCATGTGTAGAGACACTGAATGCAAATCAATGCCTGGAATTCAGGTTTTCTGCACTTGAGAGTTATTAATGGACATGTGAAGCAGATCCTCACTGGGAATTACAGACATTTTAAAAGGGAATAGGCAAAGTAAAAAAATAAGCTTTATATTGGGGTATATAAATTCTACAGTATACTATGAAAGGCCCTAGAGCTATGCATCACTTTTGAAAACTTTGGATTCTATATATTGATGCTCTATTGATGTTTCAGAGCCCCTGGAGATTGGACTACTGAGATTATTTTGAGGCCAGGCTTGTTGGGATTACTTTTCCGTTTTGGTCCTGCCTATTGTGGACATTTAACTAGCGGGTGAAAGTCACAGAACCCATGCCCTTTACAATGTTCAGATTTATCAATTGCCCATGACCCTGTAATGAATTTGTGCTTTTAAATGTAATATAGGGAAAAATAAAGTGAACAGAGTAGATGTTACTGTAATTATTTTAAAATTCCACTTTCTGAGTTGGGTAGATTTAATAAGCTTGAAGTTCCCTCCAAGCTCTAAACTTTCTAATAATTCAAACTTTGTTTTAGCAATATTAACTTCTTGTTTTTCTTTAAAATGAAAACAATCCTATGAATATTTAAAGGATACTTGTGGCTTATAAAAACCAATGACAATAAGGAATAAGAAAAATGTATATACTTCCCTATAAGGCAACTAATTTTATTGAACAAATCTTCGTGCATTTAAAGCAAAATAATGGGGAAATACCAATTCCACAAAAGCTCAGTATGAGAGCATTTTCAGAGTTCCCATACCATGGATGAGATATAGATTAAACCCTCATGAACGACTTTCCAGTACTCCAGGAAACTGAGTTGGACTGTTACAATAACAGCAAGCCAAGTTATGAAAAACTGTTTTTGTAAGTATTAAAATGAGTATTACTTAAAATATAAACCAAGAGATGTCTGCAAAAAAATACCTAGGAAATTCCCAAGAATTCAGAATATTTATATTGTGATTGATGGTTTTCTCTGGAGCTGCAAATACCTGAGCTGGAAGTGACTTGCGAACACCATGCTACAAATACTCCCTTCAATTTGCTGCTGCAGCAATTTCGTCAAACAACCTGCTTGGAAATAATCTATTTGTAGAACCTAGGTGGGGAACAAACCTGCCCCATTGTATAATTCACTGAGCAGCTTTGGGCTCCCACTGGGGCAATCCGTCTCACACAGTGGCTGGCGCCCTGCATCTAGCGACACATACGACCAGGCAAAGCAGCCCAACAGAGAAAGGCTCCCGCAACTTGGCATCCTCGCCGACATTGATCTTTCAGAAAATCAAATGGGTCCAACTTTTGCCAGAGTTTAATAGCAAAGCTGTCACATTTTACACAAATGAGCGTGGCGTCTATTAGCGAACGGAAAGTGGGGCCGCGGAGGGGGGAGCAGAGGACGCGGGCTGCTGACTGGCCTGTTCTGAAAGTGGCTCGGTTTTTAGGGGAGGGGCGGGGATGCTCCGCGCGCGACTGGAGAGACGAAGTAGTTAAAAATTATTACTAGCGAGGGGCCGGAACGTGGGGACAAGGCTATATAAGACGGTGCCTCCAGCGCAGAGCAGCTGCTGCTGCTGTGAGAGCGCGACCAAGGCGCAGGGACTCAGCCCCTGACTAGTCATACATAGGCTTTGGGAGAAGCAAAGCGCCTCGGCTGGGGCTGCTGCTTCACCCCTGGGACAGACGCGCGACCGCCTAACTTCTGTGCCCTGTCCCTAAACGCGCACCCGCGGAGGGTGTGCTCTAGCCGAGCAAAGTGCGCCCGGCTGCAGGTCTCGGACGAAGGCGATGCGCGCAGGGGGCCGGGCAGTGGGGCTCGGGCGGCGGGTGTAGGGCCCAGCCGGGAGGCCGGGAGGCTGCAGGGTTAGAGCCGCGCACTGCGCCGTGGGCGGACACCGCTCTCTCTCCTCGCGACACCTGCTGCCGCCACCGCGCCGCGATGAGCCGCGTGGTCTCGCTGCTGCTGCTGGGCGTCGCGCTCCTCTGCAGCCACGGAGCCTTCAGCCGCCGAGTGATCAGCGGTGAGTCGGGGCCGCGGACGAGCGGACACGGGGCGCTGCGGGCAGCCCGCCCTAGATGGGGGCTCTCCCGGAGGTTAGAAACCTAAGTGGAGGAAAAGGGGCCGGGAGGTGGCGGGGAGAAAGGGATTATGCTCCCCCGCCCCCCGAAAAGTTTAAAATTTGTTGAAGTGACTGTTTCAGAAGCTGCGAGCCAGCCTCTGCCTCCTCATAAGCGGTATAGCATTTTCCAAGTGTGATTTCCACTTTCTTTATTAGAGTTGACCACAGGGCAGGGCTCCGCACTTGCAGAAGGGGTGGGTCAGGGCGGAGGCAGACGGAGCTCAGACGCAGAAGAGCCTAGTCCATCCGCAGAAATGCACTCCCTGTTGCTCTGGTTCGACTTCGGTCCCCTGCACCAGGTTCACTCGTGAGATTTCTGAGATCAGACCAATTCCTTGCGGGCCGCTTGTGGATGCCTGGGCGCGCAGCCTTTGTTCTCAGCAGGACTACTGGGAAGGGCAGGGTGGGGAGGCGGACAGGGGGTCTGCTCCTTGCGTGTAGACGCCTTACCTTTGTACACATTTTGTTCCAAGTTGGGGACTTCTAGAAATGAAATCAGCTGGAATTGGCAGAGGTGTATTTGGTAGTGACTGCAGGTTCCTGCGTAGTAGGTGCACAATTATCTATCCTGTCAGTGCAAAGAAAATGGATAGAAATTGGCAAGCTTCCCAGCCATTTCGCTGATTGTTTTATTCTTTCAATTTTCAGTGTCCTATTGTTAATTTATTTTGCATCTAACCTCCCTCACTTTTTGTGAAGGTGTCTTAAAAAGGGTATAAAATCTCAACAGCCTAGGATAAATGTGAATAGGCCTTACATGAAGGTTGCACGTAACTACCCTTCTCAGCTACTCAGGAGGCGGAGGCAGGGAGTTGGGATTGAGGGTTCACTTTGAGGCAAGGAGTTTGAGACCAACTTGGTCTATATGGCGAGATTAACAAAAAAACTCTTGCTATGCTGTATGTTGGATGTTACGCGGGCATATGTTTTAGGAGTGAAAAGGCTTTTTTTTTTTTTTTTAAATGTCAAAAGCACAGATAGCCCCCTCCCTTTTTTACCGCATTCTGTGCATCTGTACAACAGGTGTCACTAGGTGTAGAAGTAGATGACGGATGACAGCAACTTAATTAGTTGTGAAGCTAGACCTTTAGACCTTGGCATATTAAGCTTAATTGTTACTGATCTTCCCCTTGGCATTTTGTAATGCTCTACATCTCTAGAATATAATTCTTAAATGTGTAATTATCAATCATTCTCCACAAACTTTTTTTTCAGGAAGATATAGAAGCTATGGTATTAGATTCTTTTTTACTCTAATTTAGCTGCAAAGAAAAAGTTTAATATGTAGACGGATCTGATTGTGTGAATTACTTGTCCAACTGCTTTGTGTTCTTCAGAATTGTGAAATGCAAGTGAATGAAACCAGAGACCTGGCTTTGAATGTAAGATGTTTTTAAAAAAAATTTTTTATTAAATCATAGCTGTGTACATTAATGTAATCGTGGGGTACAATGTGCTGGTTTCATATACAATTTGATATTTTCCTCAAACTGGTTAATATAGCCTTCATGGCATTTTCTTAGTCATTGTGTTAAGACATTTACATTCTGCACTTAGTAAATTTCACATGTACCCTTATAAGATGCACCATAATTGTGGTTCCACTGATTACCCCCCCTCCACCCATCCTCCCCCATCCCCTCCCCTCCCTCTCCCCTTTTCCCATATCCTTGGGCTACATTTGGGTTATAGCTTTCATATGAAAGCTGCAACTTGGTTTCATAGTAGGGCTGAGTACATTGGATACTTTTTCTTCCATTCTTGAGATACTTTGCTAAGAACAATATTTTCCAACTCCATCCATGTAAACATGAAAGAGGTAAAAACAGAAACACTTCATTGACTTAATATCTTTTTGATATATTCTTGTTCATAGGCCTTAACATTTTAGGGGGGAAGTTAAAGGATATCAAAAGTAAAAACAGAACCTTTAAAAATTGTCAGTGAAGTTTGTTTTGTGTTCTATTATGCATAAATTATTCTAAACTTTTTGCTGTATTTTTCTATTACATATTTACAGGCATCTTGTAGGTGACATCTGGAAAATTTCTAATTAACTGAACATGATCTATTTGATTTAGCATAAATGATGATGTTTACTTGATATTAAAACAATTAGTTATATTTTTCTTATGAATAATTAAATTGTCTTTGGCTATGACATTTACATTGAAATGTAACCATCTATAAATTGATTTATGGCTTTTTAGAAATTGCACACTAATTTTTTAAAAAGACATATTTCAGCCCAAATGGCCTGAGAACAGAGCAGCCTGAAGCCTGACATTTTGGAAGTAATAGTTTCTAACAGATCTTCTGTCTCCCTGGTTGATGATGTTTAGAAGGGTGCATCATTTTTCCACGCCATTAGGGACCATTTGCCAAATCTCTGTTCAAGCATCTGAAGAATGATGCTTGGGAGCCATTGTTAGGAACATATTTGCAACATACATATTTTCTTTTTATTATATTTCAATATAGCAGTTTATCATTTCCATGTAATATACTCAAATAATCACCTAAGCCCCAGGAAAAAGGCACTCACAAAATAATTCTACATAGAGATTCTCAATATTTTAATACTTTAAAATATCCAATAAGATATTTTCCTATATACATAACCTTTTAAAAAGTCCTGAGTACTTCATAAAAATAGGGAAAAATATTTTAGTAAGAAATAAACATTTCAAACAGCTGCATCATCATAATCTGACCTGTAAGCTTCACTAGCTTTTAGCAGTAATAAGGAAGTATTTTTAAAGGTGAGTGGCCATGCTTATTTTGTTGAATGAAGATGTTATGACCATAATCATAATAATCAAAGGGTGTCTATTGAGTTTGTGATTCTAATTGGGAAGCTACTTTTAGGAGCTCAGACTTGTACTACAACTCAGACTTGAACAGATGTAACAAGGCATCTATAAGGGCTGCAGTCATTTAATTCTGTGAAGTGACTGGTAGGCAAAGATCACTTCTATAGGGATAAAATAAACAGATTTTACTTATGGAGATGTGAATAAATAAGAAGACAAGTTCAAAATTCAGGTCTGTAATCTGGGAAGATATGTTTGAATACCGTGTAATATTTTTAGTGTACATAGCAGTGACCCCTAGCCTGTTTATGCTGCAAAATAGCATTAGGAGTATTTCATGGTATTTCCATATTTCTCCAGAGCACTTTAATATGTACTAGTTTAACATTATGAAAACTGGCATACATTTTTTTTAGGAGATTGAATGATTTAGGGACCTTTCTTTTTATTACTCAGATGCCATAGAATATTTCAAATTCATGGATGATAACCAGTAGTTTATAGATTAATATAATGTAATAGCAAGAGAGATACAAGAAAAACTGCTGAGCATTATCTCAGCCTATGGAACTTTTCCATGACATCATCAAAAACATAAAGTGATGACAGTGCAGTTTTCAAAGATGCAATTACTTTAAGTGTCTCTTAGGCAAGAAAGGAACAAATTAATCTTATTACTAGTCTTTCAATAATCTACCCATTTATCATAGCCATAATTCTTTAACTGTTTGTCATCACTTTATGGTTTTGTTTTTATAACTTTTTTTTTTTTTAGCAGGTGGCAATGTATAATATTACAGAAGTTCCCATCCTTTTTAGCAACAGGGACCGGTTTCATGGAAGACAATTTTTTCGTGGATGGGACAGGGAGAGAGATGGAAGAAGAGGTGAAGCTCAGGCTGTGATGCCATGTGGTCTGGTTCCTAACAGGTCACAGACTGAGTTTGGGGGACCACAGATCTATTAAAATACTGTTGGAAAAGAGACAGTATTTTCTAAAGCCCAAAGTGGAAATCCAGCTGATTCACTCACTAATAGTTTTTACTGTTTACAACTATTTTCTGTTTGTAATGTTTGCATTCACATGCAGGTAGATGGATGTGTCCATCTGTGAGATGAGATTATTTCTTACACTTTTGGACATATTATTGATGATATAACACAGCCTGAAGATTTGATTAAAGTTATTCTGTTTGTAATGGGGAAAGCATTCAATTTGAGCCTAGTTTCTTTTAGCTGGAAAATAAAAAGACCAGGTTAAAAAAATCATTAAAGACATATCCTTTGAAAAATGTGAGGTAGACAGTGTTCCAAGATTACTTCTGATCAAAATAGTCAACAATAGAAAATTTAAAAAAACAAACTTTCAATGCCACCCAGTAATCAATAACTAATCAATGCTAACGATTCTAGCACAGATAACATGCATACTGTATATATTCATCAATTCCTTTATGCATGAAATGCTTCATCATTGTATTAGGTTTTAGACATCTATGGAGATAGTGTAGAAATAATAAAAGCATAGACTAAAGAGCCAGATGGCCTGGTTACAAACCCCGGCATCAGTACTTAGGAGCTGTGGGAACTTGAGCAAAGTATTTAACTTTTCTCTGCCCTCTTTGCCTCATTTTAAACAGGGATCAGAGCACTGAAATCACAGTGCTGCTGGGAGGATTAAAAGGGTTCACACACAGTTGTGCAGATTGTGCACTGTGCCAAGGTACATGCCAAGAGAATAGAAGCAGCTCATCTTGGCATGTGCTGCGCCTGGAGCTAAGGCCACCTAGAGACAAAGCCAGCTTTTTCTTGTTGAACAGTCTGTAGGAGGAACTTTTTGACACCTCCAACTGGGAGAGGTTGTCTTTTCCTAATTTATTCAAGGGATGGAGTATGCTATTAGTGAGGTGCTACATTCTCAATTATTGATAAAACTTAGGTCACTTGGCACCTACATTTGTGAGCAACTGTTTTCAAGAATGAAGCACATGAAGGGTAAAATTAGAACCAAATTATCTGATGAGCAACTTGAGAACTTATTGAGAATTGCAACTGCTTCTATTGAACCAGTTATTTATTTATTTATTTTTTAAGTAGGAACTCAACTTTATTGCGTCAAGCAGCCTCTTATATAGAGCGTGGGAAGAGGTGGGGGAAAGAAGGCGGGGGATGAGGGGCGTGACAGGGTTGGGCCAATGGCATGGTACCAGGTTGGCTGTATCTAGGTAGAGGCACTTTCAGGCCGGGCCTTGCTGAGTCATTGCTACGCAAAAGTAGCTGGATGGATCTACTTCTAGTCAGGCTTGGGAAGTTGCACTAGGCCTCAGGCGCATGGCAGGGCCCAACAATTCCCTCTTTTGTTTTTTGTATGGCGGAAAAACATAGCCCCTGTCTTAGGTTGCCTGCTCTTGCATTTTCAGTCTTACCCGTCATGGGGATACAAACATCAATGGTTTGGTCCCTGTCTTAGGTTGACTGAACGCAGAGTGATCTTACCCATCTTTGGGTACTATGAATGTAATCTACCGTGCAGCCTCTCCATATCCAGTCTTAGGTTGTCCCAGTTTTGGGAATCTTACCCGTCATTGGTGCTATGGAGGGCAGTGAAGAATAATAGTTAGATTCTTGGTTAATGAGCCAGTGATATTGGACCTCGACCTGATTTAACTGCCTCTAACCTTTTTTGAGGATACAGGGCCCAAAGGTGAAGGGTAAATAAGGGTAGCAGGGGAAGAAGGTATTGATGCACTAGTTTCTCAAATACAATGTCAAATATTCTACTGATTGTATGTTGTCCACTTGTATAATTAAAAACATATTTAAGAAGTCAGGCCATTATTATTGTTGTTGTTATTTCTGTTAAACCCACAATCACTCTTATTTTTTAGGTAAGAAAACTGAGTCCGGGAAAGATTAAGTAATCCCAAATACCCACAGTTCATATGTAGAGTTAGGATTCAAAGCCAATTCATTTTTATTGGCTACATGAACTTTTAAGTCCCACTGTTCCTTGGTTTGCCATTTCTTATTCTTATTTCTACTGTAAATATTAGGATTTTTTTTTTTTAAAGGAGTCTTGTCCTCTTCACAGAAAACTTTTGGTATTTCTCAAGTGGAAAAGTAGGGTGCTTGCTGCCACCACCATCCAGAAAGTATTCCAGCACAACATATTTGGTTTTACTTATCAGTGAAAGAGACTAGGTTCCAGCTGTATTGCACTATGCGATTCAATGCATTATAAAAATCCTTGTTGCAAAAATAAAACTTATTTTAATACAAGTTTCTTTATAAGAAAAGTGTCAGTGTAAAATTGAGCACTGAAAGCAGAACATTTAGAATCAATAGCATTCCTTTTCTTCTATTCCAAAAGTGTCAGGATTTCTATCATTTTTATTTATTATTATCATTTTTATCAGTGTGATTCTGAGAGGCATAGGAGGAATTAGGAAAAATTATTTTGTGAGATTCTAGTAAAATGTTCGAAGTTGGTCAGTCTAGTGTGGAAAAGACTTACCATGTAAATATGTAGATGCCTTTTTAAAAATAATGTTCTTTTTGGTTTTTGTAACTAAAGTAGAAATTAACCAAATAGTAGGAATTTATAATTTCTTCCATGTTTTTATTAAAAATATAATATAATATAATTGTAATACTCTTCCAACGTTGACAATATATGATTTTAGTGTGAAGCATGAGAAAAATTATATAACTTTCTTAACTCAGCACTCACTATCAGAAAATAAATAAATATATGCAAAAATATATACAAAAAAAAAATAAAAACAAATTATAGATTCTTTTTACTCAGGAAGAAAAAAGCAGACTACCATGAGTTATGGAGTTGGTTCCACTTTTATATCGTTGCCAAAAGTATTTAAACCTCTGCCAATAGTTATCTCTATAAGAATTTTCATGGCTAAGAAAAAATATAAAAATCATCTACTTATTCATGGAACTGGTAGCAGAATCTTAGCTGTGACAGTGATAGGAATGTTTAATAGGTAATTACAAAGCATATCTAAATATAAGGGCCTGTTGATGTGGGTAGCTGGGTGTGTGTGTGAAACTAATAAGATTATACACTTATTTTCATGGCAGTATAACAATTCAATTGAACTTTTGAATTTAGAAATTAGTGTTGAATGTTTATGTTTAGAAGTTTTACATTTAAAAGTTATTGACCTCCTGGTGTACGTCCAGAGTGTGTTAACAAAACAGGTGTCAAAATATTACCTCAGACTTTACTTTTCTCAGGATGTTTGTAGAATCCCACGTGGAAGCACTTTATTCTTTCTTACAGATAAATAAGCTAACAAAGGATGTTTTCAACTACAGATGCGAGGTGACATTGAGTAATTTATAGTTAGTCTAAATGTAGCTTCAGTGTAATAAAACCCATTATATGTTCTCAGAATACTTATCTATCTCATAAAGTGTCAATGAAAGCTTTTATTGGAATATAACATTTTAAAGCAGGAGACAGGGAAATTCTCCCCATGGTTGCACAGAATAAGGAGGAAGGTAATCATCATTGTTCTCTGGGAAGATTTTCCTTTACAGAGGTGGGAAAGTTGCTTCTAGAAGATGTGCAGTAAGTGAACTTTTCTGGGAATTAGGGCAACATTTGTTTCCCAGCTGTTGGGAGTCCCACTGCCCTAGCCGCCAACTGCAATCAGCCGAAACGGCGGTGAGAAGTTCAGTAGCCCAGCTTCTAGTGATTTTTCTGCAACTTGCATCAAATTTGCACAATAAGGTAGAAATCAGTAGTAAAATATAATTGGATTTAAAGAAAGTCACAGTGTCAGCTTTAACTGATTATCTATAAACCATAAAAATTGTGCAATGTATGTATAAATTCCTAAAAATTTCCCTACTACATATGAAGTGTCAGTGACTTTTTAGTCCAAACTCAGTAGACACAGCTGATATTCAGTCTAACTTTGGAGTTAAAATGTGTGTATCTGTTCCAGCAGACAATAGGCTGCTGTCTTAATCCACTGAAAATCCCCAGGTTTGCAGCTAACAACCTCCATTCCCTCATCCAGGACCTGAAGACCATTCCATTATCCATAACCCAAGAGAGATGGCCTGGCACTTGCTGGCTACTGTCCAGGGTCCATGCAATATAACTTGTTAAGTAATTTAAATATAATACCATTTTATAGATTTCTTTTATTATTATTACTCCTTTATTATATTATTCTTTTTTTAATATATCAAAACTCATACTAAACTATGAGTCCTGGGTTGCAAAAGAGGACTTTATTACTTCTTTATAAACCAACATAATGGTGTTAGTAATTTTCAAATGATACTTAAAGCTGTCCTATGAATTTACAGTACTACCTTAATTTTAAAACTGAGTTAATTTGCATCACCATTATCTGTGTTGCATTCATTTTTTTAATATATCAAAGATAATGAACAGTGATTTTTAGCATATATGTTATATGTAGCCATCATCTGAATAGGTGCTGGCTTTGATACATATAAATACTTTTTACTCATTAAAACATCTGGCTATACTTTTTTTTTAAATTTGACATCTTTTTGACATCTTGCAAAACAATCTTGTTGAACAAATGTGACACTTGAAAAATGCTGGAATCTAATCCAAGCCTGAAGGTTCTTGGAGTGAAAAACTGAGCAAGTTGAGAAATCAAGGGAATAAAATATATTTGGGGACTTAGAAATACATAAAAGATATAGTGGATAAAAATGGAAACAGGTTGCTTCTAAAATACAGGCATAAAAATACAGGCTTGATGGAATTGTTAGAATATTACCATTTTAAATAATAAAATTATCACAAAACCTAATCATATATTAGGAAAACAATTTTTAAAATAACATATTAATTTTGTTACAGTCAACCATTGGGACTTCTATGATCATTTCTAAAAGATTATTGATTTTTTGGACTGATTTTTTTCTACTGAAGTCTCTTTAGCTCATTTTTTCATGGTCATTCTCCATACTATCATGCTATTTTTTATTAACAATCTGGGAAGTCAGTTAATTAATTTATTGTTTGTTGCTACTGGTCCAGATCACACTTAATGAGATGGAGGAGACAATTGTTGGCTTGCTTGTGTTGCTTGAACTACTATTTATTAGCTGGCTGTTTGCAGCTTGTGTCAAAATATTGAATGCCGATCACTCTGACACTGTTGTGAGGTTAATGGCTTTCCACTGATTTCTGCTCCCTCTTGCCTCTGGGTGTCATCGTAGGGCATTAATTATGATTGCGGGGAGAGGAGCAGTGCATATAATACGCTGGCTTAGTGTGATGAACGGTAGTTAAAGTACAAAGGTTTAATGCTTATTTTTTTGCCAGTATAATAACACCCCTCCAGTATCTGACTATTGACACTTTTCTTGGTAGGCAGTTATGTATTAATTTCTTAGCATGAAGTAATTTGACTTAATTTTAACAAAAAGTGTTGTATAGTTTGTTTCTAAGCCCAAAGCCAAGCTAAAATCAGAGCAGGACTAAAAGAGTAATGGAGGATATGGGAAGAAATTTGGGGTAAGTAAAAGTAATGGAGAGGAATTCTTCACAGTAGAGAGCGGAGATCCCAGATGAACAAATGAAGAAGCCAATGAAAACCAAAACAAGAGAGCACGATCACTCCAGAGATTATAATCTTTGCATATATGCTAGGTGGTGAACAGGGCTTAGTGTAGACAAGAGAATAAAAAAAAATTCCATTGCTGATAGAGTTAGCTAAATCCTATACACTGTAATATCCATATATATATATATATATATACATATATATATACACACACATATATATGTAAATATACATATATGGCTTTATTATGACCCAATATGATTATGAATATTTGCAAGGCACAGCACTAAATAATTAGGAATATTCATTCTGTTTACCATATAGATGTATGTGAAATTTAATTTTAAGAATTATTTAAATTAAACTCGCATTGTTTATGTATTTAAGGATTCACAGATTTTAGAGCAGAGTTCCATTAAGAGGTCTCAAGAATTATCTTAAACATGATTCTGCCCAATGCCTTGAAACAAATTTATTTTCGATTTGCTGTATATAGTGACTTTTAAAGTCAGTAGCTATCTGGATAAGTGTTTTAACTGAATGTTGTGATTTTTAAAAATTACATTTGAAATGACTCTTCCAAATTCAGAATATTCTATGTATTTATTCATAGATTTTGAACATTTGGTTGGTTTCAATTTTTATTCCTAAAGAAATATGTAATAAAACCAATAGTTAAAGATTAACAAAAGGGAAAGGTGAATGTAAATGAATTTGGATTTAAAGTTAATAAAAGTCTAAATTAGGGAAGGAATAAAAATACAGTGTTATTACTTTCAAACTTACAAAGGAACTAACTTTAGTTCAACAAAACATTTTAAGGTTAAATTTGATGAAGTCACTATTATTTAGTATGTATTTAATATATAAGTGGAGCCTCTAAAGTGTACAAGTAATTTGTTCTTAAGTTTGCTTGTTCATAAGTCTCAAGTAGGTGTATTTATCATCTTAACTTGTCTTTGACAAGTTTGGTCAAATTTCAGCCTACCCCAATCTTGGCAAATTGCCAGAAATTGGCAGTAATTAGTTACTGATGAGATTTTACTACCACCTTGATTTTGTGATGTGTTTTTTTCTACTGTTCTGTAAGACAGTCTTTTTTTTTTTTTAATTTTAGATTTAAAGTGCATTCCCTTTTAAGAGCACTTGATTCTCTAAGTTCATATTGGAAATTTTTATTTGGAATTTCTGACTTATCCAAGATGTCTCTGTACAATGAGGGAAGACATTACCAAGTGATTAGAGTTCGTGCACAATATATTTCAAAAACCAAACTACTCAAAGTGTGGGTAGTAACATTTTTTCAAAGATAGTATTCTAGAGTCTAGCTGTCATTACTGATGCCAGAAATGTTAATTATTTTTTCTTAGGAAAATTTCCTTCATTTTGGCTTCTGTTAACTTTCAGCTTTATTGTATTTGTTCTCAGATATACAAAATAAAAGCAAGTATTTATACTTAAATTGCTACTTTGCATATTTTTCTAAACTCCTTGGTAAAATTGTTTTGTTTTACATATATTTAATAATTCCTTTGTGCGTTATTCTTCTTTTATAACTTTGCCTTTTTAACTATCTTTGCTATATATACCTGAAATTCCTTTAGCTGCTTTCAATTGCTTTGATAATTGGTTTATAAAAATCTAAGCCAGAAGAATTATGACTTCCCTTAACAAACATTTCCTTGAAGTACTGGGTTTAAAAGTTTGTGTTCCATGTTTACTAGGAAACCAATTAGCTTTACAAATTGAAAGCAATAGTCTAGAAAAAATAAATTTTATAAACTGATTTAATGGGAGAAGCATTCTTGATGGTCTGTTTCTTGTTTTGACTGGTTCTTTAATTCTGATACTTAGCAGTGCTATGATTATAGTTAAGATGATCACTATGAGTATCTTTTTTATTTTATTTTTTTCAGGCCAAAAGGTGTGTTTTGCTGACTTCAAGCATCCCTGCTACAAAATGGCCTACTTCCATGAGCTGTCCAGCCGAGTGAGCTTTCAGGAGGCGCGCCTAGCTTGTGAGAGTGAGGGAGGAGTCCTGCTCAGCCTTGAGAATGAAGCAGAGCAGAAGTTAATAGAGAGCATGTTGCAAAACCTGACAAAGCCTGGAACAGGGATTTCTGATGGTGACTTCTGGATAGGGCTTTGGAGAAATGGAGACGGGCAAACATCTGGCACCTGCCCAGATCTCTACCAGTGGTCTGACGGAAGCGGTTCCCAGTACCGGTGAGTACAGATCCTGAGCAGCCCAAGGATGCTTTCCTGGGAGCTCCGAGGACAGCTCCTGTCTATTGTAAGGAAACAGGCAGAATCACTTAGAAGGCATGTATCTAGTCTGTTGCTGTCTATTCACAGAAACTGGTACACGGATGAACCTTCCTGTGGGAGCGAAAAGTGCGTTGTGATGTACCATCAACCAACTGCCAATCCTGGCCTTGGGGGTCCCTACCTTTACCAATGGAATGACGACAGGTGCAACATGAAGCACAATTATATTTGCAAGTATGAACCTGGTAAGAAGTATTATATAAGTCGGTACAGCAGACTTTGTCCCTACTTGCTAATATTAGGTTTTATCTTTAAGCTCCACTGCTTTTGGCTCTTTTTTGTTTTTCTTCTATGAAATGTGGAATTACCTGACAGGTGGTTATATAATATCTCTTGGTATACTGGATGGGTATTATATGCTGTAGCACTAACTGTCCAATGAACTCAACAAATGGAGTAAATAGAAACACAAGGAAAGGTGTCTTTAAGAAAAAGAATAATTTCTAATAAACATTTTATGAACAGGAAATATCTCTTTTAAATTATTTTAAATAATTAGTATAATGTGTAAGAAGTAGTTGTAAGTCACCAAAGCGCCTATAGACTTACACCTGTGAACAACAGTTCTTTACATGATTATTAGGTGAATGTAAGGTAACAAAAGCCCTTTCTCCTGAATCATTCAGTTGTCATTTCATGGCATAATACTTGGTATGTGGTCCTCAGTGGGAATTAAACTGATCATAGCTTATTACACCACAGTGGAAATAAGTAGAGGCAGGTAACGTAGTCTTTCTATGATCTCTATTCTTGAAACACGCCTCCTTAGCCTTCTTTTGAAAACTTCAACTTCTTGCCATCTGCAGCAAATGGGAATTTCATATTGACTTCAGGTATACTAGTCTGATTTGCTGTTGAAAATAGTAAATTTGAATGAATTTGAATAGGATAGCTCATCTGAATAGAAGTTTGGCTAAAAAAGGAGCTAGAATCATTTTTTTCATCATCTGAGAAGGGATCAATTTAGATCCTTAGGTGTTGAGATCTTTGTTGTTTTTCTCCTCCTCCATATTTGGAAGTGTCATTTTAACTCTTGACCTTATAATATGTGTTCATGGAAGGCAATTATAATCGAGTACTGCTGCTTTTTTCTCTTGAAATTACATGGTTCCTTTACTCATAAAGCACAAGGGATTATTTGGATTAGACTTACTCTTCTATTTATCTTGCTTTTGAGTATATCAGCCAACTTTTAATATCACTGTTGAGTTTATTCTTTAGCCCCCATGTGGCTAATCCCATCATTACCTTCCTGGAAGCCTTTGTAAAGCTGAATCTGTTATGCACTTGGGTTCATTCTCTTAATTTTTCTCTTAGAAAATATAAAGTTGAAATTTTCTGATATTTTAAATTTGTGACACTGTCTATGCTTAAAATTATCAAATAAAAAGAGTGTATTAAGATTATTCTTGATATTAAATTACCTTGTCCTTTCTTTTGAGTTCTTAGATTAGCTATTTGACATTTTATTTTATTTTATTTTATTTTATTTTATTTTATTTTATTTTATTTTATTTTATTTATTTTACTTGTTTGCATTCAAACTTACCCTATTACATTATCAAACCTCTAATCTTTTTGTTTCCTATTAGGCAATTTAGGTTTATATTAGTCCTGTAAGAGCATTGAATGCATAAAATTATTGTTCTCTCATCTTGTACGTTCTACACAAATCTTCAAATTACCTGTATTTATTGAAATATTTATTTTATGTAGCTATTATTTGGACACAAGTGCACAGGTTTATAGTTGGCCTTGCAATGTGCTCAGGATTTTTATTCTTATTTCCCCCCCCCCTTTTTTTTTTTTTGTTTTTAGAGACAGTCTCACTTTATTGCCCTTAGTAGAGTGCTGTGGCATCACAGCTCACAGCAACCTCCAACTCCTGGGCTTAGGGGATTCTCTTGCTTCAGTCTCCTGAGTAGCTGGGACTACAGGCATCCACCACAATGCCTGGCTATTTATTTCACTTTAAAATCTTTTTATCTTTAAATTTTATTTTTTTCTGTTTAGTTAGCCTTCCTTGAGCTCTGTGTCTGCTATGTGAAGGACACTGGTGATTTGATTAAATTCACTGATTAGTCTTAGTGATGAGGAGGTTAGAAAACGAAGGAGTAAAGCTAATTTAAAATGTATGTTACAACCCTCATTCTTATGAATTATTATTTTCTAACTTTACTATGATTACTTATGTGATTTGAAATTTGTTGTATCTTTCCTTTCCTACACACCGTCTAAGAGCATGACTAATGACATCCGAAGTGGTAAAATGTTAACCAGGCTTTGCTGAAACTGAATAATTCACCTTTAACTTTTCTTATGTTGCTGTCCTCCCTTTTTTGTTATTGGCTTGTGAGTTGCATATCTATTCTTTGTTCTACCAATGTCGTCCAAGGCACTTTCATTGAGATACTTCTGAATTCAAATTTTGTATTAAAATTGCCTTATGCACAGGCTGGGCATGGTGGCTCATACTTTTAATCCTAGCACTCTGGGAAGCTGAGGCAAGTTGATTGCTTGAGCTCAGGAGTTTGAGACCAGTCTGAGCAAGAACAAGACCCCATCTCTAAAAAATAGCTGGGCGTTGTGGCAGGTGCCTATAGTCTTAGCTACTTGGGAGTCTGAGGCAAAAGGATAGCTTGAGCCCAAGACTTTAAGGTTGCTGTGAGCTATAACACCATGACACTCATCAACAGGGTGCAGAGTGAGACTGGACTCTGCCTCAAAAAAATTTTTTTTTGCCTTATTCACTCTGTTCTTAGATACTAAGAATAACATATATGGGGTTATGTTTTGAAAATTGTGTTTTAATCGCAATTGCATTAATTTAAAATTGGTCAAATTATTTTTAAAATACACTGTTTTATGTTAATAAATTGCACAATATCTCTATATTAGTCTCGTGGATACAAGGTGACCACTTGTAGCCTAGCATGAGTTAAGTTCTGTAGGAAAGTGAATGTAGGCTAGGACTGAATCTGAAACCTACAGGAGGCTATTGGAGTGTCAAGGTAAAATCTATGTATAAGAGTGATAGATATTATTACAGGATGGTGTATGATTACAATGCCAATGAAGAAAAACTCTATGACAATAAATCAGTAGTAAATATTATACTGAAAGCACTTGTATATTCTAAAGACTATGTAAGATGCTACATGTGTTTTTTCCCCATCAATTAACAAAATTAAATACAGAATTTTATTTTTGAATGAATGAAAACAAACTTACAAGATTTTTTCTTAGTTAATTCACTTTACTTTCATTAAATTATTCTCCTAACAGGGGGGCACCTGTGGCTCAATGGAGTAGGGCACTGGCCCCATATGCCAGAGGTGGAAGGTTCAAACCCAGCCCCGGCCCAAAAATGCAAAATTAAAAAAAAAAAAAAATTATTCTCTTAACAAATAGTTTCCTAATGGGTGTGGGATAGAATATAGACCAGTAACAAATCATGATAAGAAATTTCAACATATTAAAAGGATGTAGAAATTGAAGTGATCTCATCTGATAAAATCAGGGAAAGAAACAACTTGCGAGCTTTAATTTATTATTATTATTTTAAAAAATAGAGACTATTGGAAAGCAAGTCTAAGGATGACATTATTTGGGTAGAACAGAAATATGCCTTGGAACATTGTTGCTGGAATCATCATTTCCAAAGGCAATCTATATATAGTAATCTGCTGATTATTACTGTAAGGAGAAACCTAAATATTATACTGATATTAGTAAAGAAACTAACACATTTGTTTGCCTTTGAATTGTGTTTAATTTCTCATATTCTTATGTTACCAATTCTTGCTTATCTTTGCCTAACTTTATGCCAGCTTTGTCATTATTGCCTGTAGCAGGCTGTTACCAGCACAGACCCTCTGTTGACTGCTAAATTTAGTTGAGGGCCACAGGGAGATTTTACCAAGTGCATCTTTTATTCAAAGATAATTAAATGTTGACTTTGCAGTTAGATAATTTCATGTAAATTTAAATTTAGAACATATTTAGTTATAAACTATTCAAAAATCAAAATTATAATGCCTTTATTGTTTTATCATAAATGTTTATTTTTATGTTTTGTATATCTCTTGTCTAATCATTATATATAATACCTATACTTATTGTTTATAGAAATTAATCCAACAGCTCCTGTAGAAAAGCCTTATCTTACAAATCAACCAGGAGACACTCAACAAAATGTGGTTGTTACTGAAGCAGGTAATTAATTCAAGCATGTTTTTAACTCCTCTGTTCAGAACAGAACTGTACTTCCAAATGCTACTTCACATTGACCCCGGGGAAACCTTTATTGTTGCTTGGGGAGGTGATGCACTAAATATGGGTTTATGAAAATTTCCTTTTGAATTAGGAGAGGAAACTAGTTTCTGAATAGAAGAAACTATTTTTTTTTTCCTTCAGAATTTACTTACAAATGTTCATATAGAACATTTGATTGAATGAAATTATTTAAACCTGGATTTTCAACTAACTTCCCCAACAGCATGTAGGTATCATGATGCAAACTGGCATATTCACTGGCCTTCAAACAGTGGGGTACTGGTAAATGTTAGAGGTTGGCTGGGCTGGAGATGGAGTATAAAATAAAAGATCTGATTGCCTTTGGCAATTTCCATGGCATAAATACTCCTATCCTAACCTGTTTCAGACTACCAAAATGACCTTGCTGTGTCCCAGACTGGGAAGAGATGTATGCGCTGAGCTCTCAACCCAGTTACCTCTAGCACACCACTGCCTGCAAAGCAAACAAAATGCAATCCCTAATGCAAATCGGATATTAGAAACTGCTTTTAGAAGTACTGAGGGGCTCTTTAGCAAGGCCCGGGCCATTTGGACAGAAATGTTTATTCTAGTTGCTTTTGTGAAGATTGCATGAAAGACCAAAGACTCCGAATTTGTCCACAGGTGATCCACAATCCATAAAAGTATAGGAAATATGTTTCTTTTTCTTTACTGTTATGTATTAGAGATGGCATTTTGTAAATGAAAAGAAATATCGTATGTTACGGTTGCAACTGTCTCACAGGTTTTCAGAAATCTTTGTAATGCATTAGTACAAAATGCAATTAATTATATTTTTAATTTTCCTTAAGAAGATTCTGATTTCATGTCTATCCAGTATAGACAATCTAATAAAATATGCATCAGTTGTAGGATGTAGGTAGTACCTCATTTAGTTCCCACAAGGCTTATGAAGCATGTATCCTTCTGTTTTTGTTTTTCAGTTGAGAAGATGGTGGCTTAGATGGGCTACTTAATTGCCCTTCAGTCCCATAGAGGTTGACTTAAAAAGCTTAAACGATTAGGGGAAAGCACAGTAAATTATCCCCTAAATTCTCTATCACTAGACCTCGTTAATCAGTCTTCTGTTTACAAAGAAGTGCAATTAAGTGGATAGCTTGATCTATGCACAGTACACTTTCACCAGAATTATTTAGATTAGTCCTGATGATGACTTTTAATTTTTGATCTAAATGTGCAGTACTTCAGTTTGCTTTTCTTTTGTAGACATCATATTAAGGTATAGTGCTTATCACTTTTCAGGTGCCTTATTTTAAAAACATCCACAACATCTAAACCTAATTAAAAATGCCATTAAATAATAACATTAGAAATATTTTTCCTCTCATGACATTGAAAAAATGTTTAATAAGGTTAATTAAGCTGTATGGGAATTCAGTGTTGCAGGTTTTTTATTTTACTAAGAATACTTAACATTGTTAAGTGTGATGGAACAGGATTAAAAAATGATTCATTTTAGAATTTAATTAAGATCAGGTCTTTGTGTGTCTGGAGTCTTGTATTTGGGTTATGACTGTATCATCAGTTAATATTTACACATTTCAGTTTAACCCCAGAGACTCTTGCCTATCATCATGGCATTGAGCTTACTGGCTAGGATAATTATTTATTCAATAAGTCAACAATGATTTTAATAGTCATTATTTTTAAATAATCAGTACTTGAATATAAGTAACGTTGAGGATTAATGAAGTGATATAGCTAAGATTAATATATTATGAAAATAGCCCATGTCTGAATTGCAGATTTAATAATAGTTTTGAAATTATGGATATTGAATGGAATATGACAACTAATACAATAAAATTTTGTTTTTAATTTTTACCAGAACCTATGTTTTACCATAACATTGCTTAGCAACAGGGATGAGTTCTGAGAAATGCATTCTTAAAAAATTTTGTGGGTGTGTGAACCATACACTGTCTTTACACAGACCTAAATGGTATAGCCTACAGCACACCTACATTATATGGTATGGACTGTGGCTCCCAGGCTGCACACCTAAACAGCATGTTACTGTACTGAATACTGCAGGCAGTTTAAGCAAAATGGTAAGTATTTGTGCATCTAAATATATCTAAACATAGAAAAAGCACACTGAAAATATAGTATAAAAGATAAAAAATGGGACATCTACGTAGGGCATCTCCATTACAATCTTCCGGGACCACCACCATATACGCAGCTCATCATTGACTGAAAAGCCACTGTGTGCTGCATAAATGTATATTATGTCATTCAAGTTTTCAGTAGTTTGGGGAAAAGCTTGTCTGGAAACTATTTTACTTTAAGTTTTTGGAAAATTCTTATTTTTTTTTTTTTGGTATTAGAATTCTTCCTCAACTATCTGTATACTAAGACTGTTTTACTTTTGTAGGCATAATTCCCAATCTAATTTATGTTGTTATACCGACAATACCGCTGCTCTTACTGATACTAGTTGCTTTTGGAACCTGCTGTTTCCAGATGCTACATAAAAGGTAAAGTAATTCAGTATGCAGAGAAAACTTGAAAACATTTTACATAATGTGGTGATTCTATTTCGGCAAAGTGCCCCAGGCTTTCAGAAATCTTTGTAATGTTTTATTACAAAATTAAATTAATTATATTTTTAATTTGCCTTGAGATAGTTCTGATGTTTATCAGTCCAAATCCAGTAGATACGGTCTCATATGATATATCTTGATGATAGGATTCATGGTAGCTTAGATGAGCTACTTAATCTGCTTTCAGTACCATAGCTAGTGTACCTAGTGCATTTGAAATTTGCATATTTGTAAGGTTACAATGTATGCACTCTACTGTGCATTTTTTTTTTTTTTTTTTTTTTTGAGACAGATAAGTCTCACTTTGTTGCTCTAGGCTCGAATGCTGCAATGTCAGTCTAATCACACAACCTCCCATTCCTGGCCTCAAGTGATCCTCCTATCTCAGCCTCCTGAGTAACAGGGACTACAGGGCCTGCCATAAAGCCCAGCTAATATTTCTATTTTTGGTAGAGATAGGGTCTTGCTCCCACTCAGGCTGGTCTTGAACTCCTGAGCTCAAGGGATCAGGGGATTTCAAGCTCAAGGGATCCTCTTACCCCTCCATCCCAGAGTGCTAGGATTATAGGAATGAGCTTCTGCTCCTGGACGATGCTAGACCTTTCTCAGTGTAGACATCAAGCTATGTGTCGGACGTGACATTGTAGGTGCACTTTGTAGTACCATCTCACCTTCAAGACATAAGCTTCTGTTTTATTTCAGAAAACTCTCTTAAGAACAGGAAATAAATCAGAGCCGTAAGAATATATCACTTTTTGGCAGGCATCTTAAATAAAATGCTATATCTTAACAACAAGATTTCTGAGGAATATTATGGCTTTTATTTCTGTTACCCCTCCCCTTGATCTAAAGAGGTAAAGTTTTTCTACGCATTATCAATTTATCAGGTAAATGATAAATGTGAAATATAAATATGTGTTAAAATGAAAAGAAAAGTTGCTAGATTTACATAAGATCATATTTGTTAGAATAACCTAGACATCTTTGAGTGTTTTAAATAAGAATGGATCAAGAGAATGTTTCCATCAGGGAAGAACCTGCAAACAAATTAATTTTCCTCTTTTGACTTCATCATCTTCTTTTTCTGAGATAAACCTCAAAGACCTCATGACATAATGAAAGCCCTAGAGAAAAAAAATAAATACATGAAGTCTTTAAATTACTCATATACTTTTCAAGAAGGACCCAGTCTGTAATTAACTGAATATTAAAATAAAACATTTTGAATAATGATAAATCCTGGAAAATTAATGTTGCATTTTGTGTTCTCTTGGCTTTCATATATATGTGGAACATAGTGAAAATTTCTTTTTCAATATTTTGCATAGAAGGAAGACCATAGTTCATATATAGTTTCTTTCCCTAATTTCTAAGAGTTTAATGGATAGTTTATCATTCTGGAAATGGGTGAATGAGAGAAGAGGATGTGATATAGATCCTTCTTATAATCAAACTATTAAGGAAAATCTGCAAGCAGCAAATTGGCTTGAAAAAAATAATTTTAACCTATTATTTAGATATTCTTATTTATAAAATGAAAATTACTAAAGTGCTAAGTAACTGAGTTTTCCTTAAGGGTTGTTTCCTTTCTTCCAAATATTATATTACTGTGGTGACGCTATTTAATCTAAGTCTCCCAGGTTTTTACAACTTGAAGATCTGTGGAGTCTGCACTTATTTGAACTTCTCAGAATGAGAAAAATAAGCCAGAATAGAACCCCTCCAGATGCCTAAATTAGCTGTGGTACTGAATTCATTTGTTCTTAGCTCCTGCCCTTTCCCTTTCTTCCAGGAAAGCAAGGAGAAACTTCATCAAAGACTCAACTCCATTATCATCTGAGTGCCTTGCAGAAAGTTTAAATTCCAACCTGGTACACATGAAGCTTTCTATCATTTCACTCCATGTCATGTTCAAAATAACTCTTATTTCCCTAATTGATAATAATTCTTAAATGAAATACTAATTCTACAAGAAAAGCCAAATTAACAATTAACCTCTTTGTTTACCATTTACAAAATGTACTTTTATTAAACTTTGCTTGGCTTATTTTACATTCACATTGCAGAATAAAGTTGCATTGGTCTTACTTACTTGGATGAAAATCTATAAAACCTACAATAAAACCCACAATATTTTACTAATATAAAATCAGTTAAATTGAAGTGAATTAAATATTTTAAAATTGTAATGGTCAGGTGTGTTTAGAAATAGTTCTTTTCTGTCTTTAAAGGAGCTCTGCAAGGTCTGGTCGCTGAAGAGGAGGGGCAGGGAGATGCCTGTAGGGATTGGGGTAGATGCTGGAAATCGGGGCTGGGGTAGTCAGGGAGGGAGTAACTGCAGGGCCCAGGAGACATGGACAGGCAAAGAATAGTGCTCCAGGTGGGGTCATCCTAAGGAAACTAGCTCAGAGAAACCTAGATCTTGGTTAGGAATTTGACAGAGGATGACTTGGGTAAGCTCAGGAAGAGATACTTCTGTAGATGCCTAAAAGTGACCATTTTATAGAGAGAGAGAAGCAGCAGAACCTGGTCATAAGGTGGAAAGATGGGGCAGAATTCTACATCTCAGAGGAGTGAAAGTTTATCACAGGCCTGAAGGAACTCAGGTACTCCTAAATGACCAAGGCATGCACCTGCTATTGAACTATATTGACTTCAGAGATTGAATCACAACTAAGCTTTCAAAGACCTAGTGACTTTAACTACAGGATAGTAAAACTGCTGGGTGGTTGTGAAGGGGGGTAGAGGCTCATCCTTACATTTAGTGCACAAGCATTGTTTTGATGACTTTATATTAAAGTTTGCATATAATAGTGACAGAATACTCAAAAGCAAGATTATAAAAAATCACTGATCAAAGAAAATAAAGGGTTATTGGTGAATAACATGGAAATTTTTAATATTGTTTTAGACACACTGTATATGTATATGTGAAGTCTAAATCATGAACAGTCAAATAGGGAAAGATACATATGTTTTCTTCACCATTCAAAAGAGCCATTTGCCATCTTTATACACCTGGAATAATCTAGAATTTTTTGTAGGAATGGAAAAATATGCTGGTGAGACAAGGAAGACCCTGTTATAAATAAGTGTCTGAGACATCTGAGATATTGCCTTTTCAACCAAGACATGCCTAAGTTTTAGGTACTGAATTTATTTTTTTTCTTATGTTTTTCAGTAAAGGAAGAACCAAAACTAGCCCAAACCAGTCCACACTGTGGATTTCAAAGAGTACCAGAAAGGAAAGCGGCATGGAAGTGTAATAGTTCATTGATTTGATTCCAGAAATGAAAATAGAGTTTTATAATTCTGGACCTGTATAAAAATGGCATCAGAACATTAGCTTGGAATGGCTTGAAACCTCAAGGGATCTGCAAGATGAACTGTAAGCTCCCCCTTGAGGCAAATATTAAAATAATTTTTATATGTTTATTATTTCATTTTCAAAATATGCTGTGCTAATAATGGAGTGAGACACGTTTATTTTGCTACAGAATGTGCCCAACCTTTGAGTAAATGGAATGGACCATGCAGATAAAATTGCTGTCAACACATCAGGAGTTATGTGTTGGAAGCAGTTCTTTTTATTTCCTTCATCTTTCATAAATTGTAATCTAGTTAATGTAATGTAAATTGTATTGAAATTTACAGTGTGCAAAAATATTTTACCTTTGCATAAGTGTTTGATAAAAATGAACTGTTCTAATATTTATTTTTATGGTGTTTCATTTTTCAATACATGCTGTTTTGATTAAAGAAATTTATTACCATAGTCAAAGTGAATCCACACACACACACAAACCTATTACCATAGAAGAAGTTTCTTCTCAAGAAATAGTTTATCTTCTTTCAGTTTCTCTGCATTTGGCTGGTGAATGTTTAAGAAATCTCTTCAGAAATAAGGTATTTCATGAACTGTGGTATACATTTCTTCAAACATTTTACTTGGAGGCAAGAATTGTCTAATTTCAATTGTGCAAGACATGTGCCTTACAATTATTTTTAGTTTAAAATTCAGCAGATTTTGTAATAAAATAACTTTATTAATAGCTGTACAAACAATGGTGCAGTCTATCCTCCAAAAGAAGTGGCATACACAATATAAATCATATGTCTTCACATGTTGCCTATACAACGACAAGCAGCTCTCTGAGGGTTCTGGAATCAATATGGTCTCTCTGTTGCTCATAAAACATAAATGTTTGTTTGAGATTTGGGAGTGACCCTGGAGACAGATATTTGCAGAGTTTGTCTAAGTTTTCCCTAGCTTAGCTGTAAATGTATATTAGCATCTGATAAAGTCTTACAGTTTGGACCAGGTGAATGGTCACCATCAGTGTGGAGTTAAGCACAGTACACTGACAATTCAGGAGGGAAAGAAACTATGAATTCATGTGAGAATGAGTTAGAGTCCTTCTAGAGAATGGGTTAGACTAGAGTCAAGTATTCCTTGTGGAGGTTTTGCTTTAGGTAACAAATGGTAGCTCCCTTCCGTCTCATCTCCTTCTAGTGTCTTCAGTGCTGTGTCTTGTTCTTCTCTATAAAGAGTTGTAACTGTCTGGTCTTCAAATGTCTCTGTGCCCCTTTTCATCAAATAAAGAGTTCTTGTTTCTGAATAATGACCATTGGTGTTGTCTAAATCTCTTATGTGAATGAAGTAGATATGTTAGCATCATATATTAAGTTGCAAACAAATGCTCTTTCAGTGTGGTAAGAATGAAAGGCATAGTCATACCTAATCTTTTCCCTGTCAACCCTTTTCAGCATGACAATAAAATGTTTTCATTAACACAATTCATGATCGGAGTTGGCTGGCAACAAACTAAGAGGCAAAATAGAAATTAATGAGCATTAACCCCTTTTCAGCTGTTCAGACACTGAGAGAATGGGCAGCAACTTTCGAAGCTGAGTATTGCCCACATGTAGCACACCTCTTTCTTTGCTTGGTAACCTTCTTTCTAGGTAGAACAGGAGACCAGCTACCAGACTCTCCTTTTCCCTCCAAGGTACCAACATACATCTCTTCCTTTAGTCAGGACTTAATGGAAGGATACTAGACATTTCCTTTTGTCTCTGCCCCCCAGAGCTATAGCAGGTGCAAACCAGAAAAAGGGAAGCAAGGGAAAGACGCCTTAGCTTTGCCTTTTATCTCTGCCCTGATCTGCATAACTCTAATGGTATCAACGACGCAACTCATAAGCAACTAGGAGTAAGATAATGAATTTCTCTATTTCTCTCTTACTAGAAGATCATGATATTGCCCTAAGAGTTCCCTAAAATTTTATCTACCTTAAAAAAAAAATAAAAAGATGTACATAGTGTATCTATTGTGAATATAATTTTCAGAACATTCTTTCAGTTTATGTTTGGAAATGTAGAAAAAATGTGGATTAATCTTCAGATACTAAAAACAAGTGCTTTGCTCCTTCCCAACTATTAGAACAAGGTTATTGGAAAGGTCTTTAAGAGAATAGTATGTTCAGGGACTTCAATTTTTGTCCTAAGAATAAATTTACAATTCACAACTATGATTTTGTGGTCCTGCATTATCTAGCCATGGATTCTTCATATAACTGTTCCCCCACTGCACCGCCACCTCCCACTTTTTAAATTTTATTTAATTAATTTATTTTTTTTTTACTATTTTAGAGTTGTTGTATACGCTCACATATGATTTTCTACTGGCTTCTTTCCCAGAACTTTTAGGGTCAGTCCCACCTACTCAGTGAGCCCCAGGTACTCTCTTCAATGCATCAGTAATAATCATTCCTTCCAGGTGTAGCTCAATTTTCCTTCTCTCATAAAGCCGTTCCATGCTAACTAGTCTTAAACCTTCCTTTCTCTTCTATTTTACTATACGGGCTTGTGAGAGAATGCGCATGTGTGCATATGTTTTGTATTAACTAGGTATGCATTTTGTCTTCTGAAATACATCAAAAGATTCTGTGTGGTAATCGTAAAGTTAGGAAATAATCCAAGAGATTAAAGAAGTGAAGCAAATTCATTTATTACATATTTTGAGCCTTCAAATAGCAATTCACCTGCATCTAAAGTTCTTCAAGTGTTGAAACTATCCACTGTTATACATATCAACCAAGAAAAACATTTGTAATAATTTCATTGCTTTGATATGTCTGATTTTTTTCTTTTCTTTTTTTTTTCAGTTTTTGGCTGGGGCTGGGTTTGAACCCACCACCTCCAGCGTATGGGGCTGGCACCCTACTCCGTTGAGCCAGAGGTGCTGCCCTGATTATTATTATTATTATTATTAAGACTTAAAAAATGCTCCCTTGAAGTAAATGGACAGTATGCATAACCTAGGTAAAAACTTCTTTGATATAAAATGACCATATCAGTTAATTTGTCTTTTATTTTGATGCTAGAAAATATATGGACTTATGCCTATTTCTTATTTAATTATCTTATTTGGGAAGAATGTAATATAAATGTAGTCTAGGTCTGTGTTATGAGCTTACATTAAATATTTTTTATGAGTGGGGAAAATATTAAGGTTATGCCTAAGATGAAACAAATTGTGTTTGTATTAAACTCAGGGCAGCTATTGAGGTTCTTATAATAGCAAACTAAACTGGAACTAGACAATTTATAATAGTGGGTTTTAGACAATAACATATTTTAGACAAGACAATTTATTCCACATCTTTTTCTAATTTTGTTCAGGCTTTATTAAGTGTATGGTGTATGTTAATACAGCATCCCTTTAAATAACAGAAAAAATGATAAAAATGATGATGATTAACGACAAAGGAAATTACATTTGTGAAGGAGCAGCTGTTCAAAATAAAATCAGAATGTATTTTAAAGTTCCTTTTCATGGCAAAATTTACTATTTTTTGTTTGATTACCCCTCTCCTTAACATTTCAGTGGCTCAGAAAGAAAGGCTTCTTGTAACTTAAAAAAAATTTTTTTAAGAAAATTATCCCTTTCTATGCTCCATAGAGTAGAATGGGAAAACTCGCTGACTTTTTATGTTTAGCTTTAGAAATGCTCTAATGTAGAAAACTTTGTATCCATTCTGTGAACCTTGGGACGCGGACATACACCCCTGGGCGATGAGGCAGTGCACATCCATGTCCAAATGATGTCACACCAGCAAGGAACCACCTGTTGTTTTCTTGGCACATTAACGGTCCTCCTGAATCCCCCTACAGAGTAAATTGCAAAATACAATGGTAGAGACATGGTCAATTGATATACATGTATAAAATTGCTTTTAATGAATCAATTAAAAAAAGATTCAAAAATCCTATTTAATTGTGAGTATATTGTCTAACTTTATATATTGTCTGACTTTCATTCTAGGTCAGGAATGAGAATCCTTTTGTCTCCAAAAAGGAGACAGAAACTATGATAATGAAGGCATAACTTTTATTTCTTTATGATGCACTTTTGTAGTAAGAGTTTTCCTGCTTTAATTATGGCATTTGATTGATAGCTAAAAAATTCTCTAAAGCACGGCTATGAAAAGCATCCAATAAAATATGTAAGTCAGTCATTTTAGATGTAAGTATCGTGACTTTGTGGAAAAGACAAATTATTTTACAATATTCTTTTCAGAAAAATTAAAATTCACGTCAATGATTACAGTTCCTTTAGGTAGCATTAACTATTTGGCTCTCAACAAACATTGTCAAATTTGAAACTTTAACATTTCAAGTGAAATAGAAAAATCCATGATGTACTTTCTAGTGACAGGAACACACGTTTTCATCTGAGATTTCAAATAATTGAAGAAATGTTTTTAACTTTCACAAACTTTAATTATAACAGATCCTAGTGAATTTAATTGCATAGCTTTTATTTGAAAAATTCCTGTGTAATGCAAGGATAATGCAAACATGTAGTATCATTATTTAATGACACAAAATCAGCAAGTATCTTCTCCATGTTAATTATGCAAATATTTTTAATTAATGTTTTTTATATTTATGAAGGAATTTAAAGTTTTATATACTTTAAAATCACTGGTATAATAAAAGATCTCAAGCCCAGCTCAATGCTAGCAAATATTCTGGGAGACCTTTTGCCTGATTCTTTACCGTCTTCAGGCACTGTACTTAAGGAAAAAAAAAAAATGCGATCTACCTTTTTTTCTCTTCCATACAGAGGAAAATAAGTTGCATTTGAAAACACAGCTTACCAGTGTGCTAGGTGTAACAAAGATGTGTGAAAAAACAGGTACTGTGATTTTTATTTCTGCATTTTATGTCCTTAGTTTGTAATATGGTTTCTGACATATTTACAGAACAGTATATGTCCAAGGCTTTTGGTGCATTTTGTAAGATTTGGAAATTATTAAAAATAAACTTTAACTGTTGAGTATTTTTCAAGGGAGTCCTTTGGTAATAGACAAGAGGATCCAGACATAGCATGAGTTTCAACTTATCCTGTGCATACTGGGTGACTTAAGGACCATGCAGCCCACTGTTGCCTGTCTTCCAGGAGGTCTATCTGATTGGGCAACCTCGGTCTGTTTCCATCATTTCCCACTATTGAACTATGCCACTTCAGTTCAGTGAAAGGAACTCAGTTCAGTTATGTAACTTTTCCTTGCCTTAATTTTCTGATTTGTTCGATAAAGGTATTTC
Organism: Loris lydekkerianus; assembly: GCA_963574355.1. NCBI lineage: Eukaryota > Metazoa > Chordata > Mammalia > Primates > Lorisidae > Loris > Loris lydekkerianus. The sequence continues at coordinate 59,944 of CAUYPK010015405.1, forward strand.
CTTTTTCCACTATCTCAGAGATTTGTAACTATGTCAGAAATATGTACGAATGCCTAAAATGTAAAGTATTAACTTTATATTTCCACTGGATACTATACATACAAAACAAAATCATCACTACTTTCTTTGACGCTGTGGGTGTAAAGGTTGGTTGGTGAAAATTGTTTAAAATAGTCATTCTCAAATTTTAATATACATCAGAATCACCTGAAGGACAAAACAAGATGCACTTGTTAGATTCCACCTTTACATTTTCTGATCAACAGGTGTGATGGGAAAGACCTAAGAATTTGCATTTCTCACAAGTCTCATGTGACGCTGATCTGCTGGACTAGAGGCCAAGCTTTGAAAACCACTGGTATAGACTATGGATCAGAATAGTTAGTAGAGTGTCATTTATTGGGTTTTATGTAGAGAAGACATTCTCTAGCCATTCATCTAGACAGCTGCCTCCAATAGACAAGTCTTTGGTAAGCAAGAAGATGTTCAAGAAGCTCTGAATAACCTTCTTGTGAATTCTTTGCCATTATATGGCTAAACAACTAATGCTTCAAAGAACTTATTTAAATAATGCATCAATAACAGTACGTTCACAGTTTTAAATAATGCACTCTTTTCAGTTACTGCTCTTATAAAACAAAGTATTAAAGTTGAACAAAGAAAATCATGTGAAAATCTGGAGTATTGATTACTCAATTAAGATAACATTATATTACACAAAGTATTGCCTTGTGTGGGAGCTCTCTTACTTTCTAATGAATAACAGACTCTAGAAATTAGAGCCAACTATGAGATTTCAGAGCTCTGGCATGAGTTAATGGCTTAATGTAAGATTAACATCAATAGCATCAGCTGTCTTATTTTCTGCCTAGTGTATGCGGTGTCTGCTACATAGTCCCCATTAACTGTAATTGAAGTTGTACAGCTGATTTTCCTCCCACACAATAATTCTATAAATCTCCCCCTAAGTGGCAATATATCTTACCTTTAGCACACTTTTCATTTTAAAAGGGAAGTATGAGATCCAGGGATATATTTTAAACAAGAAGAAAACCATCAGATTTGTCTTGAATTTGCAAATGTTTATCAAAGTATAATAAACTGAGCATTTAACACGACTTGAGACATTGATTTAACATATCTAGACACTTTGCTTAAGTGTGTGTTGAAAAGTCTTGTCATATATTGTTATTACGACATCTAGGTGCTAATACATGGAGCAGGTTGTTGCACTTTAGCATGAAATAATTTTTCTGCTACATATTAACTGTTACTTCTGCATTTGAAAATTATTTGTCAGGCCAGTAATGTGCTCAGCACTAATCTAATGTAATTCGTTAAATGTTACATGCATTGATATTTTATGAATTTTCAAATACAAAAAATGTACTAGAAAATTTATTTTCTAAGCCTCATAATAAAACCTGCTGTTATTTTTGAATGCTCACATGTGTCTTAGGCGTATTATCTCATTTAAACCTCTCAATAAATCCTAAGTGACTTGCTCCAAGTCTCACTGGTAAGTGAGAATCACTTAAAACCAGATCACAAAAGTGTCGTCTCAACACAGAGTCCATGGTCTTAATGACCACCACCATGCTGAGCCTAAAAAGATTCTTAAAATCTAGCAGAATTTATTTTTTATTTCTTCAATGAATGTGGATTTCTTTGAACTAATAGATAAAATTATTTCCAGATAGTAAGATCTTGTTTCAGTGAGGGCAGTAGGTGGGTGAGAGGCTTCTTTTCTTCTCTCTGGTGGTCACTCAAAAGTTATTGACATTTCAAATTTATTGGTATTGTCATTACCACTGCAGCAAGTTCATGTTATAACACCTCCAAAATAAAATGTAATAGATAACATAAAAATTCTAGTACAAGGATTCCAGAGCCAGGGTTTTGGCAAACTGCCAAGAAAGTTCTTTATTGACTTCCTCAAGGTTAGCTGTGACCTGTCTCTAAGTAGATTATCCAAGTTTTTTCTGTTTTTCATTTAGAAATTACTTCAGGTCCTCAGATACCTGTACTATATTCTAAACTCAGGGATGATATTCAGAGACCCATAAACCAAATTGGCTCCCAGGTCTGTTTTCTTTGTTTAACTTTGCACAAAGTTTAAAATAATTGGAAATTTGAAAATAAATGCCTTTAGATACGGCACTCCTTTTCCGTCTCAGCCCAGATCCAGGACTCTGTATTTTAGCTGGCTACCTCATATATTCAAATATTATACTTATTCTCTAAAGACATCTGATTTGTAACCTGGTGTTGAGTATTAGTTTTGTTTGCAATTTCAAGTCCACACAGGAGTACTATGCAAATAGGAAAAAAAAAAAAAAAAAAAAAAACAGTTTCCTAAAAGAAGAGGTGAAATTGGAAACCTTGATTTCTTTATCTCTAAATTCCTGTTAATCAATGGAACCATTATATAGGAAAGTTTTCTGGAAGTTTAGAGGGAGCAGTTTTGCATAATTACCTGACAGGTATCTATTCCTCCTTCTTCATAACCTGCACATATCATATTTTCAGTAATGTTATATTCTGGCATCTGTTGTTTGCATTTCTCATTTGATAGAAGAGGAACATTAGCTTCTTGCAATATGTTTGGAGTAGGACCTGCTCACAAGGGATACTGCAATCAGTCAGCCAGAAGTAATCAGCGTGCATCCTTCAATGAGACACTGTCCGTCTCATCTACTCCAACATTTCACTCTCATTATCAAGCACTGCGTGTATGTATAATGGAACTAAATATTAAACTTTTGCACTTTAAAACTCATACTAAAGCCCATCTGTAGATTTTTTACCAAATGGATAATAGTAAAGCTCTTCTTTCTTTACTAAAGGCTGGAAGCAATAGTGGATTAGACTAGATGATTTTCAGCATCTTCAGTAAGTTTAAACAATTACAGCATTACTCATGAAAAAAAAAAAAATCCTGCCAACACAAAGAGTTTCACTCATGGAAATCAGCAACAGCTCAGAAATCTAGAAATGTTTTTCATTTGGCACCTGAAGAGGTGCTCCCTCCCATGTAGGGCCATTCAGCTTCTTTGTGGTGCTATGTGGGTGAGCAGGTGCACACTGAGCAGAGGACAAAGCTCAGATGAACTGTGCCCTCATCTAGGGACAATCAACTTGTAATCCACATGCAGGTGAAAAGAAAAGAGGCATTTTTTAAAAGTAGAGTGTGCATCCCTCCTTTTTACAAAATGATTCATCCACTGAATGTATGAATCTCTGTTTACCGAGATACTAATCTCAAGAGGCATATGAAAGCAGGTGTCTAGTACCCAAGAAAAGGTACGTGATAAGCACTTTCTAATAATTAGCATTTCTATTTGGTTCCTCAAGAGAGGTAGAAAGTTGAGGGTGATTTAATACTTTTGACAGCCAGTACTGTTGCAAAACTGCATGCGACCTCATTTCCAGTTAAGTTTAATCCATTCACTAAAAACACTGAAAAAACAATATATGTGTGTGTGTGTGTGTGTGTGTGTGTAAAGTGTAAGACTCAGTGGTTTGTTGGTGAATGTATAGCATTGACTCTCTGGAAAAAGTGAAAGCCCCAAGCTGTCTTTTTCTCATTTGGTGTAAACACTCCCACCAGGTCAATTTCGAGGCACCAGCATAACAGTGAACACGAAGTGTATATTACTCGACAACTTTCCAAATTTGACAGTGTACTTAGTTAAAGAAATTAGTTGGAGGGACAGAAATGGAAGAACTTGGATAAACTTGGATATTATGAAAATAAGTATATAGTAATCATAAGACAAAGTTCATAAAACTATCAAAATTGCCATAACCCAAGAAATATTTAAATATGACCTGGTCATCTATTCCTAAATGAAATTGATTTCAGAGATTTTTTTTTTTTCCTGGCTCCATAGCCCTCTTAGAGACTTTTTAAAGTCTATTAAATATGTATCTTTAGTAACAATAAGTAAATGTGAGCTACATTTATTCAGCTTAAAAAAAAACCCTGAAAAACAGAAGATACATTTCCTATGGAATAAAGAGTCTTAAATTTTGTTACTGGGTAATTTGCTTTTGAAAAGTCTACATCGTGGTCGTAAAATGTCTTTTAGATTGAAGTCTGAAAGAGAAAATATCTATCTAGGAATCATTTTTACTGTTTAAGTCTCAAATTTAATAAATCATGACATTTTTCAAGTGGAAGAAATATAAGAATATATAGTCTTTGACTTCAATACACTTAATGGACAGTAGACATGAGGCATTTTCAGCAGTATAACGTAATTGCTGTGGCAAACCTTTGTCAGACTCATCAGGCAAGCATTTGACTTACAGCTTTCTGGAAAATGATATTTTAGCTGTGAGTACTTTGAATCCGGGACTGTACCTGTTCACAAGATTTTGTGCATTTTTCATCTCAGATACCATAAGGACTTTTAAACATCATAGGTATAATTTGTTGAGACTACAGAGGTCAGGTCCTCTTAATGGACTGTAGTGCCCTTCATTTTCGCTTTGTCACTAAAGCAAACTCTGTGTGAGGTGGGGTAGTCCAGTCAGGAATACCATAGCCAATGAACCTTGTAGTTACATTCAGAGGATATGAAGTACTGAAATACTTCGTTTTTTAAGGAAAATGTGTTTGATTATTTTTAATTTGCATAATTTTGTGTTTGGAAAACATACTATCAAGTAATGTGAGGAAGTGAATGGTATATCAATTTATATTCTACAGTGTAAAGTGCATGCCATTTTTAAGTCTTCTGTCAGTGGCAGAATTAGAATTTTGAAGCTAGAAAGAATTCCCTTCTTTTAAGGAATGTGATTTATGAGGCCTTTATATTATAAATAAAGGTAGTTTTATTGATTTGGAAAATGTGATAGATAATAATTTGGCTTTTGATGAAACTTTATGTCCTTTACAAAAATAAAGGAATTTGTGGTCATATTTGTCTTAACAGATGCAGATTTTCTTTTTATCAGAATATTTATAAAACCTAAATTAGATTCTGAGTTTGGGAGACATGTAAATTCCCATTTAAAAAGATTATACATTTTAGCAATGTTGATTCTTCCCAACCATGAGCATGGTATGTTTTTCCATTTGTTAACATCTTCAGCTATTTCTTTTCTCAAAGTTTCACAATTCTCTTTATAGGGTCTTTCAAATCTTTTGGTAAGTGAATTCCAAGATGTTTCATCTTCTTTGGCACTATTGTAAAAGGAATAGAGTCCTTGACTATATTTTCAAGTAGGTATATATATATAAGCCACTGAATTTCTTTGTTTTTTTTTTTTTTTTTTTTTCCTTTTTTTTTTATTGTTAAATCATAGCTGTGTACTTTAGGGCAATCGCCTGTACCCATTCTAAGATGCACCATAGATGAGACATTGAATTTCTAAGTATTGATTTTGTATCCTGAGATGCTGCTGTATTCCTTGATCACTTCTAAGAGTTTTGTGAAGTTGAGTCCTTGGGATTTTCCATGTGTAGTATCATATCATCTATGAAGAGTGAGAGTTTGATCTCCTTTGACCCTATCTGGATATTCTTGATCACCTTCTCTTGCCTGATTGCGATGGCTAAGGCTTCCATTACTATGTTAAATAGCAGTGGAGACAATGGGCAATCTTGCCTAGTTCCAGGTCTGAGAGGAAATACTTTCAGTTTTATTCCATTCAGTACAATATTAGCTGTGGGTTTGCTGTATGTGGTCTCTATTGGTTTTAGAAATGACCCTTCTAAGCCTATTTTCTTGATTGTTCTTATAATGAAAGGGTTCTGGATATGATCAAAATGAAATCCCTATTAAAGCACCATTTTCATACTTTAAGGAGCTTGGAAAAAATAGTGCTTTGTTTTATATGGAATTAGAAAAAACCTCAAATAGCCAATACATTACTCAGAAATAAAAACAAATCAGGAGGTATCATTCCAGACTTTAGGCAATCCTGTTAATCTGTAATGATCAAAACAGCCTCATTCTGGCACAAAAATAGAGGGGTAGATTTATGGAACAGAATAGAGACCCAAGAGATGAACCCAGTTACTTATTGTCATTTTATCTTCAATAAGCCTATCAAAAACATTCACTGGAGAAAGATTCCCCATTTAACAAATGATGGTGGGTGAACTGGCTGGCAAACTGTACAAGAATGAAACTGGACACTCATCTCTCGCCATTAACAAAAGTTGATTCTCACTGGATAGAAGATTTAAGACATGAAACTATAAAAATATTAGAAGAGTGCGCAAGAAAAATGCTTGAAGAAATTGGCCTGGAAGAATTTTTTATGAGGAGGACCCCCTGGCAATTGAAGCAACACCAAAAGTATATTACTGGGATTGGATCAAGCTAAAAAGCTTTTTCACAGCCTAGAACACAGTAAGTAAAGCAAACAGAAAGCCTCCAGAATGGGAAAAGATATTTGCAGGTTATTTTTTTGACAAAGGTCTGATAACTAGAATCCACAAAGAACTCAAACTAATCAATAAGAAAAGAACAAATAACCCCATTTCTATGTGAACAAGAGATTTGAACAGACACTTCTCTGAAGAAGACGGGCACAAGGCCTATAAGCACATGAAAAATGCTCATCATCTTTAATCATCAGAGAAATGCAAATCAAAACCACTTTGAGATATCATCTAACACCAGTAAGATTAGCCCACATCACGAAATCCTAAAACTACAGTTATTGGTGTGGATACAGAAGGAAGGAAACACTTCCACACTGATGGTGGGAATGGAAGCTAATACAACCTTTTTGGAAAGAAGTTTGGAGAATATTCAAGAAACTAAAAGTGGACCTACCATTTGATCCTGAAATTCCTCTACTAGGTATATACCCAGATGATCAAAAATCATTTTACAACAAAGACATTTGCACCAGAATGTTTATTGTAGCCCAATTCATAATTGCCAAGTCATGGAAGCAGCCCAATTCCCATCAACCCACGAATGGATTAAGAAATTGTGGTACATATATACCATGAAATACTAGGCAGTCATAAAAAGATGGAGACTTCACATCTTTAATGTTTATCTGGATGGAGCTGGAACATGTTCTTCTTAGTAAAGTACCTCAAGAATGGAATAAAAAGTGTCCAATGTACTCAATACTACTATGAAATCAGTATATAATCACCTATACATTCATAGAAATGGTAAAACGTAACTATAGTCCAGAAAGAAGGAAATAAGAGAAGGAAGGGGGAGGGGGTAGGGATGCTGGGAGGAGGGAGGGTGTTTGCGGGGACCTCATCTAAGGTGCATAATTAAGAATAGAGTATAAATGTGTTACCACAACAAATACATTTGTGAGGAGATGGTTATTTTAATCAGTTAGATGGTTATGTTAATCCACAATGTATATAAAATCAGTGCATTGTACCCTATAAATGCATTAATGTACACAGTTATAAGTTTATACAGAATAAGAAAAGATTATAGTTTTCTAATATGCTCTACATAAGATGGGGAAACATTTTAAAACTATATAAATATGCAACATATAAATATAAGACTGACTATGATTTTAGGAGATATTGTAAAAAATATTACAGTATAAGAGTTGCAAAAAAAATTGTTGAAAATATTCACAAAACAGTACAATAGCATACTTTTTACCCTTAGGCCTTTTATTTCTTTTGTGATTGATAACTTACCTTGATGTACAAGTCTCCCCCAGCCAGCAATAAAACACTTCCTTCCTGGAGGAAAAACTTGATTCTCTTCTGGTAAACAAATAGGTTGTATATAATCTGGAAAAGCAAAAAAAACAAACAAAAATAAAATTAGATAAGATATATGTGCATTTATAGCTAGTTTTATTTTATTTATTTATTTTTTTAAGAGACAGAGTCTCACTTTGTTGCCCTAGGTAGAGTGCTGTGGCGTCACAGCTCACAGCAACCTTCAGCTCTTGGGCTTAGGTGATTCTCTTGCCTCAGCCTCCTGAGTAGCTGGGAGCACAGGTACCTGCCACAATGTCTGGTTATTTTTTTTGTTGTAGTTTGGCTGGAGTCACCACCACCCTTAGTATATGGGACTGGTGGCTCTACTCACTGAGCCACGGGTGCCACCCTATAGCTAGTTTTAAATATCAATCATTTTCAACATTTAATCTAAAAATCTTATATTTTTGTTTAATCCAATTTGAATGTTTTTAGACATCAGTATTAGAGAAAAGAGGCATTTCAGAGAAACATTTCTTTGGTGATAGATTGGTATTGCTGGTGGCCTTTAGGGTCCTCTATAAAGTCTCCTAATTAATTTTTAATATGCAAATAATGTCTTATTCTAGAGTTAATCACTTGGATTTTATTTTTAAGGAATCATGGTATTCATAAAAAAAGATGGAGATTTTGTATCTAGTTTATTTTATTAAGTCATATATACATAGATCATGAATACATTTGTGCCTTTGTGGGATTCAATGTGTTGATTATTTGTACAAATCAGAGTGCTTACATCCTACTAATTAACAGCTTTCACCTCACTTACTTAATCACAATGTGAAGACAAGTGTGTTCAATACTTGAGAGATTTGACTTGTACCCTTGCAATATGCTCCATATTTTGTATCTTGTTTAACAACCCGGGTGGATTTGTAGAATTTTCTCCTATGCAAAGTAGCATAAGAATGCAAAAACAAGCATTACATTTACTCAACAGTAAATTGAAACTTGAAGATTAACAACTACATTCTTGAATGAGAGAAAAAATTCAATGAAATTCAAGTAGAAGGCTGGGGGGAAGGAGTTAAGTAAGATTCCACAAAGAAGGACACAACTATAACTCGGACTATAACCTTACATTTGTTAGGTTATCTATGTAACCTAATCATATGTACCCTCATATTAACCTGACATTTAAAAAAACCCAAACCTGGTATCAGTTTTTAAAAAATCTTGGTAAGACTTTTTTTTAGGATTAATTAAGAGAAACTTGAACAAAAGTTCTGAGGCCTTTTTGATTTTCCCCAAGTACCTCCATGTTAAAAAAACCTTTTGGACAATTGTTTTATAGGGCTCTAATGGAAGCATTAACATTGGCCACTGACTTTTAAAGCCTTTCTGGATCAATTTATAGGCCAACCTGACATTATTCAGCACCAGTTACAAATAAGTCATAGGTCAAACACAAATGCGAATAAGATGCTGTTTGTGTATAGCCCTCAGGGACAGGGCTATCCACGAACCATAGTCACAGTCTGCCTTTTGTAAGTGCTGTGATACATGGATGGATCAAAGCCCATGTGAGCACAGGGATGGAAATACTTTCTCATAACTGAGCATTGAACCAGACTTTGGAGTAAAGATTAGAATTGAGTATACCCCTTTGAAATAAAGTTTACTTTGTCAGGTGATTGTTTTATATGTTTTCCTAGTATTTGGAGATTTTCATTTGCAACTGTAATACCATTATTGAACCTCCTTGAAAAGCTTTATTTACAAATAACCGAATTTTTATTCTACACTTAGAAGATAAGCTTTTATCTCAGTTTATGTCTTACTTTGGCCCTTTTGGTAGATGCTCTGCTTTTCTTTCACATGAGAAATATAGAAGGCATGTGTAACAACATGACCTATTACTTCTGTCTTTAGCTCCTTTGAGTTAATTCTTGAAGAGGGATCTGAGAGTTTTATTTTAGAAAAACTAAAATAACTTTTTAGAAAGTTGAATGTAAACACCTCGATAAGAGAAATTTAACATATTTTTCTCCATCCTCCAGTTCCATTTAAGTTACAAAGAGGGATGGCTAATGGGTACCAAAATACAATTATTTAGAATGAATAAAATCTAGAGCTTGGTAGCACATCTGAGTGACTGTGGCTAACAATAACTTATTATTGTATCAGAATAACTGAAAGAGTAGAATTAGAATGTTCCTACCACAAAGAAATGATAAAATGTTTGATGTGATGGAAACCCTAATTACCCTGATTTGATCACTACACATTTTATGCTAGTATCAAAATATCACGTCCCCCATAAATACGTACAGCTATTTGTATCCATGATCATTAAAAACAAAAATAAAAGAGTTATGATTTATGACAAATATTAGTCAACGTCATAGATTAATGCATTCATACTGATATTTCAAGTCTCGTTTTGAATTAATCTGACAACTAAAAGTAATTTACTTTACCTGTGTAATTCACTTTTACTTCAAGATGCATCATTGCAATGTCATTGTCCTTTGTTCGTTTATTGTAATGTGGGTTTATGACAATTTGATCTATCAGCACAGTTGTTGTTTGAGGAGAAGTCAGATTCGAGGTCATGTGTAGGCCTAGGACTGCCGTCCACTTGGATGGCTGCATGTTTCTCCTGAGATTGCGATAAAGAAGTATGAGACACCCTCCAACCACAGCAGTTCTTATGCTTTCTAGATCTCTATAATAGAAATTTTACAACTACATATTTCCATCCTAAGATGTTTCATATATTTGCACAAATTACAATATTTACAAAAAGTAATCTTACAATTGCTATACCATGTTTTTCCTATTTTGCATTTCATTGTATTTATTTATATAATATTTTTATTATAATTATTTGTATAACCAATGTTTTATATTATTATTTATATATGGACATAAAATATCTACATAAATAATATTGGTTATATTAATGATAAAATATTTAAATATTAAGCATTAGTATTTGCTTAAAGAATGTATGAGACCTTTATATAGATTCTAATTTAAAGCTAACAAAGTAAAATCACTATTAAAAAAAAGATTGAATTGTCCTTTAAATGTTTTCTACATACATTAACTCCGAATCTATTATATAAAAGTTCAGAAAGTATATACAGTTTATTTGCAATAGGTTCAAATCAATGTTAAATTAAGTCAAATAAGAAAAACGGTAGCTAATCTTCCAAGTTCTTGCCTGTTTTGTGCACTATGCTCCATGTGAGAACTAACAAATATAATTACTGACATGAAAGAGTTTGTAACACAAAGTTTAATAATCACCATTTCCTGATGTTATTTTAAGGTCTTGAATGAAAACCAATTACATAAAGCACAAACTTAAAGACTAAAGTAAGATCAAATATATGTGCTTCAAACTGCTAGTGCAACACATTCTTCATAATTTCTAAAATCATTTTTGTGATGCATGGAAAATAGCCTCTTTTTATGTTTTTATTATTTCAGTATCTATAAGCACCATCATGTGTAGGAAAAATCCTTCAAAGATGCATTATTTCCTTTTTTCTCCTACAGTCCTGCATCATAAACCTTTGTATGTCTGTGCACCTAACCTCCTGAAGACAATCACAGACCAATATACACACCACTAGCATTAATACATCCTACAGTAGTTTCAGAGACTTTTCTTTCTTTCTTTTTTTTTTTTTTTTTTGGTGGAAAATGACTAGAAAATACAGAAGTTGTAATCAACAATTCTCAAATGTTATGAATGATTGGAAAAACTTGCTAAAAAATGTATATTCCTACTTTTCATCTCCAGAGATTCAAATTTGGAAGTTTTAAGTAGGAAGCAAGAATCTATAGTTTGTAATCACTGTTGGGATATTGGGGAATACATTAACCATCCTAGTTTTTTTTATTTTTTATTTTTTTTATTTGCTCAAAGCTGAGGGATGGGGAAGGCAGCCTTCAGAGGAATCATTTTAGATGAAGAGAGAGAACTTATTATGTCTTTAAAATCTTCTTGTCTTAAAGCATCTACATTGTGGTAAAGAAAGGAAGAAGCTACAGGACAGTGGATAGGTTGGGTATTGGAGAAGGAGAGTACCCTGAGATAGGCAAATCCCAGTCCAACCAAAGCTACAAATGGCAGTAATAGCGCATCTTGAGTTAGGGTAGAAGTTAGCTGAATTTCTGACGCATTTTACCTTTGTCTGCCTGTGTAAGCAAAATGTTTATTCCAGGAGCAAGGGAAAGAGAGATAGGAGTTGGGAGGGAATAGAAAGACATACAACCCTGACCTCTATAACCTCAAAGACTAGTATACTTCCTGGCAAATAGATGCTGCATTGTACAAGATGTACCAAGGCTATCCCCAGTCTATGTTGCTATGTGCTGATTCATAAATGACTTCACCATTCTCGGTATTAGGACATCCATTTAGAAGTGGGAATTTCATCATAGAAGAAAGTAAATATGGTAACGTAATAATGATAAAGCAACCCCATAGGCTAAAAGGAAAAGACAGTAAATGGGGAAATTCATAAATGTAAATTATGATTTCTTGTTGTTTTACCATTATTAAAGGAAACACAATAGCATATCTCAGCAAGTTTCCCCACTGCCAACACTCAGGAAGTCATTGGCAGAGTAGCAAGAGCAAGATTGGAGATACCGAGGAGCCCTGGTGAGGAGGCAGTAGGCTGGGGTGAATGGGACAAGAGACGGTATCTAATCAGGCTGCTGAATGAAGATGAGCCTGCTGAGTACAGCAAGACTAAAATTGGGGAGACCAGTAAGAGACAACAGAGGCCCTAAGATCATGCCTGAGGATGTCATTAGTGGCTGAATCTCATTAGTAGGTGCTGATGGTTAGTATATCTGAATTTACTAATGATCACAGACAAGGAGTAAAGGAAAGAGAGAATAAAGAACTTGAGTATGAGCAACAGGATGAGTGTTGGTATAATTTACTGAGATGTGGAAAATAGAAACATCATTGGAAAGGGAATAAGAGTTCTCATTATTATGTGTGTATTAAAATTGAAACTTCCAATTAGGCATTTAGGTGGGTATTGACCAACTGGATTGACCATCTAGATTGTTAGAGAAGTCAAAAATTAAAACAAAAATTTGGAAGTTTTCAACATTATTGCTGATACTTAAAATCATGGCACTAGATAAGATCATTTATGGAGCCAGTGTAGATGGAGAAGAAGAGGAGACTGAAGGCAGAACCCTAAAATCTTCTAATATTTAGAGATTGAGAAGAAGAAAAAGAGAAAGAAGACAGACAGAAAGAATTGAGAATGAAATGAACAGATAATCACAAATGCATGGAGAGTCCTGGAAGACAAGTGAAGAAAGAATTTCAAAGATAATTTCTTAATTTTCTAGGAATTATTTGAGGATTATTTGGCATACTCCTGATTTTCTGTACTTGCTTTTCTTTCTTACAATTATACAAATAGGTGCATAGCTATATTTTAAAGATAGACTTAAACTTAATTAAATAGAACTATCACTGAGATCTGATATGCTACCTGCCTCATTGCTGAATATCACTATGGTCACCTTTGAAGGACTCCCCTCAGGAAGCTGTGTACTGACTGATGCCAGTGCCTTGTTCACTCTTCAAAGCAATTTTAGAACTCTTTTTCTGGAATGGCCATCAAAGTTGTTGTCATATTACCCTTAATGTACTGAATGCCATTAAAATGTCTTCTTTTCAATATTTTCTTTACCTTCAGGTAAAGAAAAATTCATTGGGGGAGGGCAGATAATGTGAGTAGGGAGGGGGTTACTATAGAGTTACTTGTTTGCTGGCTAAAAACTCCCTTACAGACAGTGCTGTGTGAGCTGATTCATTGCTGTGATGAAAAAGCCATGAATTGTTAGCCAAAATTTTCACTTACAATTTTTCTAACTGTGTCTCTATCAACGTTTACTTTGTCTGTTGTGCTTCTCACAGTCAGCTGACAATTTTGACACAGAACTGGACCAATTTTTGTACTATCTGGCTGCTCTGACCTCTCTTCCCTAGTGATGTTGTCTCTTCTCTCAGAAAAATGTTTAATCCATTTGTACACTGCCATTTTCTTCATGCATTATTCCCATAAACTTGAACCACCATATCCCTGATTTCATTTCCACTTTTGCAAAGGTTAGTAGGAAATTTTGCCAATGTTTGTTCTTTGCTTTAAATTCCATTCTATTTTTTTTTTTTGCAGTTTTTGGCTGGGGCTGGGTGTGAACCCACCACCTTTGGTATATGGGGCCAGCACCCTACTCCTTTGAGCCACAGGAGCCACCCATAAGCTCCAACATTCTCAAGATGGCACTCAGAAACACACGACAATAATGAACTCCACTCAGCAAGATACTACACATGTTGACAGGAACACAGCTGTGAGACACTGATATGCCAAGGTTACGAAACATTATTGATTGTTTGTACAGTGCTACCAATTATAAGCACACAGTAGTAAGTTCACAAACTTAATTTGTCAGACCTCGTATAAATGAAACTCTTTTGTTTATTCATAAAAAGGAACAAAAACTAAATATGCCCTAGTCACTCACCTTTATTTACTATACAACTACCATTTGCATATTATGGCCATTGAATTGTTTAGGAGTGGGATACACCAACACTAGCCATGAGCATATAAGATCTTGTTTACTAAAATGTATAAAGAACTAAATTTAGTTAAATGTAATTAAGGTTTCTTACAGAGAAGTTGATTTGAAGTGTAGGGCAGGGAAAGCACAAAATTTATCTGGAACATTTTATTTTTCCAGAAAGCAAAGATGCTCTCAGAGAATGGGGATATATTGAGACTGAGAAAGCAACAAGTTCTGGTTCTCAGACAGAAGGCTTTACTACAAAATAATCAGCCTACATGAAAAAAATAAGAAAGACAGCCAGGGGCTATTCCAGACAAAAGAAGATGAAAAAGATGTAGCATTCAAAGGTGGTGCACTATTCTGGACTAGCTGAAATACATGCTAACAAAATGAAGGGTATATTCAACATAATCCATTAAACAATCACATCACATTAATGTTAAATTTACATAATATGCTCTGATCATGGAGTAAAATATTCTGAAGTATTTAAAAATGAAACAAATATCTAACTGGGCTGGGCGTGGTGGCTCATGCCTGTAATCCTAGCACTCTGGGAGACTGAGGCGGGTGGATTGCCTGAGCTTTCAGTTTTGAGACCAGCCTGAGCAAGAGCAAAACCCCATCTCTAAAAATAGATGGGCGTTGTGGTGGGTGCCTGTAGTCCCAGCTACTTGAGAGGCTGAGGCAAGAGAATCACTTGAGCCTAAGAGTTTGAGGTTGCTGTGAGCTATTAGCCACAGCATTCTATTGAGGGCAACAAAATGAGACTTGGTCTCCAAAAAAAAAAACTTACCATCAAATGGTTCAGAAAAAAACACATGACTCAAGACTTAGAAAGACATAATAAAGGATATGAAGTAAAAGGCAAACAACTGATGAATCTGGAAAAAGTATAGAGGAGTTCTCTGTACTAGTTTTGCCATTTTTATTTATATTTATCTGAATTTATGTCAACACAAAGAGTTCAGAAAATAAGTATAGTGGATAGGTGTTGTGTAAGACTTGGATTTTTTTTTTTCCCAAAGAGCTTTCCTGCGCTGGAACTACAGCACAGTAAAATTTTTGTTGCACAGTTGTATGAATTACAGTATGTATAAGTACTGCAGCATCTTAACTTGGTCTTGACAACCACCCTCCTGAGTAGATATCATTATGGTCAACCTATGGATGAGGAAACTAAAACTTAAAGCTACTACATTGCATGTTTGTAATCATGCATAAGATCACTAGTGTAGATAGAATCAAAATTCTAGCCTCTGGTTCAAAGACAATCTTCCCCTTTAAACCACAGAAAAAATGGCCCATACTTTTTCAAATCCCTCTTTTAAGGTTGTAAATGATAGGTTGGTCGGAGGAACTCCAAAAACAGAGCAAGCACAGGCCACTCCATTTTGAGCATAAGGCACTCTATCTTGGCTGTTCAGTGATGTCTGCTGAAACCACCCTCTTCTGGGACCAGCCAGGAGAAACATGGAACTATAGTGAACATAATGGCTCCAGGGAGGCTAAACTATAAAGGAACAGAACAGTCTCAGCCTAATCTGGCCAGCTGGAACTGTACCTAGCAATAGTTGCTAGTACACCAAAGTAATTCTCTCCCCCTCCTCCCCTACCCAGAACCTTTAAAAGGTAAGCACTCTTGCTCTTGGGGTGATGCCTATTGAGTCTCAGCCTGCCTTTACCAAGCAGCCAAAGAAACTTTAGCTATTGCTCTACATCTGGCTTTGTGACTCGATGGAGTCACCCTCTACCTTGCAGTAAAAGGAGATAACTCAGTGACAGAGGACCAGAATAGGCACAGGAACATGTAGGATCCTCCAGGACCGCTGAGCTTGAGGGATGCAAATGGGAGCATGAGAGGGAGAGAGGAGAAAGAAGAGCCACTTTACCACCTGCTGGTTAAAACGCCTGGAAAAAATTTCCACTGAAGACAAGTCATTTGTGTAGCATGAGTTCAATAAGTTGCTTGATCTGGGTTATTATTTCTGTTAGGAAGTTGAGGTTTATTATTATTATTATCATTGTTTGTTTATTTAATTTTTATTTATTTATTTATTTATTTATTTTTTTGAGACAGAGCCTCAAGACGTAGCCCTGGATAGAGTGCTGTAACATCACCACTCACAGCAACCTCTAATTCCTGGGCTTATGCGATTCTGTTGCCTCAGCCTCCCGAGTAGCTGGGACCACAGGCACCTGCCACAACGCCGGGCCATTTTTTTTTAGTTGCAGCATCATTGTTGTTTGCCGGGCCCAGGCTGGATTCAAACTCGCCAGCTCAGGTGTATGTGGCTGGCGCCTTAGCAGCTTGAGCCACAGGCGCCGAGCCGGAAATTGAGCTTTTCACAGTGCAATGTGAGTTTTAAAAAGGCAAATAACAGTGAAAGTTGAGCTTTTCACAGCTCAATTTGTGTTTTAAAAAGGCAAATAACAGCCAGTATTAGCGTATTGACAAAAAATATTTTTTGATCAAACTATCTAAAATAGTATCAAAAACTTTTTGCTTTGTTAGAAACATGTAGTTGAAAGTCAGAAAACTCTTGGACACTAGAGAAAGGAAAAAGAATTCCTTTGAAGGGCTAAAGAAAATAAATTGCAAGATTGGTAAAGGTAATTTTGAATTTGTTACAATTCTAGTAGTACAGCTTACCTTTGTTTGCTTAGGTTCAGATTAAAACTCTCTGAAAGGAAACTTCATGTCATATACGATGGAACACATGTTTACATTACATGGAACTGCCTTTTAATTTTTTTCATATATTCATGGTTTGAAAAGATTTGTTATTAGTATCATTGGCCTATAAAAGGTACATATGTAAGGTAGATCACTAAAAGATAAGACTAATACTACTGCAATCCAGGTTGACATTTGGAAATTGTACATTCTGCAAGCACATCAAAGAAATTTACCAAATTCAAGATTAATATTGCAAGGTTGATAAATTACTAAGACTTATATAATGTGCAATAGAAAACATAATATTTAGCTAAAATACCTTTTATTTGTGACAGAGTTAGGATATATAATAAATGTTGCCTACCTGATATACCAAGGCTGAGAATATGTGTAGGTAAAGGTTAAAAGCCATGTTTATTGGGGGATGGGAAATTGCCTGCTATAGACACTTATGGTATGATTAAAAAAAGATCAAAATATAATTCTCAGAAGGCAGCAAAATCAAGAAAGTACACTCTAGATATGTGAGAGGCTGCAATTTAGTCACCTAGATATCCATTCAATGCATAGAATCAGAAAGAACTTCAGATGTCGATGGGCAGTAGATCCTTGGTGACCAGCTAGTTGGCCAACCTGAGATATGGTTGACAATTCTTACTCTCCACATTCCTAGAATTTCGTGTTCAAGTCTCCGCTCACTCTGTTGTGATAAGTAGGCACAAGTGTAATTCTTCAATGCAAATCTCCCGTAAAGCTTTCGCAACCCTCTGTGTCTGACAATTTGTTTGTATTTACCCAAGAACTTTTATCGTCTGTGTTGGGAGGAGGAGTTATTTATGTCTTCTAACCTTACTAACTGTGGCTGTGTCTTCCATGCCTGAGCAACTTGGTCCTTCCCTCAGGGATTCTGGGTGCTGGGTATGAAGAGGCTTGCTTTAACCCCTGCAGGCACGGTCACACTCCACGACCTCTCCCATCAGGGGCAGCCCTGGGTCAAGCTGATAAATCTCCTATGAGGATGCTCAGTTTTTTTCTCTCCTGATTCAGAAGGGTTGGAATATTACTCTCTAAAGGGGTACCTTCTCTCATGTGGAAGTAGAGAATTAACATTTTCTTGGACTGAGGATCATTTATTTTCTCCCCTTTCCACTCACTCTATTCTCTCCTGTAGCACTGATGTTAGGAGCAGCCGCTTCTCCAGAGAGAAAATAAATCCTAGAATTTAATGTGTTTTGTCTAATTATGTTATAAACAGAGGTAGAAATGGTTAATTTTAGTTCTAAATTTTACCATCAAAATAGAACTAAGAAAACACTTTTATTCTAACCACAACAGAGGGCTTACACATGAATTTCTAGAGCACAAAATAGTTATAGTTTAAGGGCTATCTGTTCATCTTCTTTGATATTGGCAATTTGCTAACAATAAATATTGAACTAATTTAATAGTAACTGGCACAATCTATACATTGAATACCAGCTTTGCACTCTGAAAAATGCTTACCTTGTGAACAGGTAAAAATTTCAATTTTTATAAATGTAAGAAACAAAATACTTCAAGTATCTAGTGAAAAATAATTTTTAAATCAAGCTATTTTTATACTTGATTCTAATGGGGAAATGACTGAACAGTTTATAATGTCATAAACAGCAGAAAGTTTTCCCTGGGATGATGGTTTCAAGAGGCTTCATGAAATGGGACACAGGGAAGGTCTGTAGGAATGGCCTTGACCTTGTTTAGGCAGGGACTCCTGACACCATACTCACCCATACACACAGTGTGCGGCAGATACCAACCAGTCTCTGCTGACGAGAGATGCTCCACAGAGCTGTTGGTTATTATAATATAGAGCAACAAGCCACGGCCAGGCCCCTTCTTTCGCATTACTCCCTCCAACAATCTTCGGGGTGACTTCCTGAGCCCGCATTTTTTTCCCGCAAGCTATTAAAATAATTGAAGAAATAGTATTTATTTAGGTGGATTTCTTCTGTCCATTAAAATAAAGTGGTGCCAAAAGAACTGCAGATAACATGCAAACTTTATTCAGAATTTTACAATGAAAGCTTGAAGGAGAATATGGCAAAATATTTACCTACATTTAGGATTACATTGCAACAGAATCAAGGAATTCTGGAAACACTGTTGACTGTAATAGAAGAATAATTACATTTCAAAAATTGTGCATTTAAATTTTGAAAGTTAAACATAGCATAAGTTATCCTACTGTTATTTTTTTAGCAAAATATACTTTTAATATAAATATCATATATCGTAAATACTCGAGAATAGAGGCATAAAACTCAAAAAAAGTGAAAGGCATATCAGAAAAAGCCCCAGTTTAAAGTCACCTAGAGCTGAATTCACATCCCTACTCACTACTACTATCTCTTCCTGAGATGTTGGATAAATTGCTCAGTATCCCTCAAACCCAGTTTTCTCCTCCATAAAATGGGGAGAACTTTGTTAAAAACAAACAAACAAACAAACATTTCCTATGTAATTATTATATACAATGAACACTTGATAAATTATCCATATATTTTGCTAATTGGCTTAAAAAAAACTTGGATTACATAATTCTATAATACGAAGTATGCCTCAGTATTGATAACCTCAAGCTGTGAGCTTCATTCAGAAAAACGAATAATCCTCCCTTTCATAGGAGGCAGATATATAAAGAGCAAATAGAAAAGAACATGTGGTCATGAATTATCAACTAACTCACTATCTGCTTAAACCTTCAGATACCACCTTTTTAAACAAAAACTAAACAAAGAAAATTTGTTTTGCTATGTTATATTTATTAACCACTAGAGATCAGTATAACACAAAGAATTAAAGTATTTGCCCGCATTATGTCCTTATGTAGTTATTCAGATACTAAAAACACATGTGGAATTTAAAGCTTTATATTTATATACCTAATTACGTCTAATTGTGCATGTTATTTGAGTGTTTGAACTTGTAGGGAAAAGAAGAACCAAAACAAAATAAGATTTAAAACTTGTATGTCTAATCAAAGCAAGTCTTTCTGGAACAGACCATGATATGATTTACATGAAATCACATGCACCCATGATGGGTCACTGGCGTCCTCTTTAGAATAGAGGATGATTTCAACTGAAATACATTTAACGAATGTATCTTATTAACAGCCAATGTTCATGTATATCTATCTAGATACATCAATATGTATTCATAATTTCTCAAGGAAAAAGTCTCGATTAAACTTTGTTATCCACTCATTGTTGAAAGAGAAGCCACTTCCAGGATGCTTGCTAGTGCGTTATCAAACTTCACCCAACTCTTCCTACGTCTACAGACTCATTAGAGAAAACCCATATTCGAAAAGGTTTATCTTTCTAATGGTCTTAGAAATATTAAGTAATGCCAATACTCTGTGGCATGTCTAAAACTGATTTTTTTTTTTTTTTTTTTTGAAAGCACACAAAAGTTTCTGGTTAACTTAATAGGTAACTAGAAAATTTAATCAAAATCAGCACCTCCTTCTCCATGCACTTTGGTTAATAAAATTGTTCATGCACATACAGTGTGTCAGGATAGAGAAGGAAGTCATTTATTATTTGGGCAGAATGAGCTGTGAATCCATACTTCACCCAGGTATATTTACAGCAATTGGAGAGAAACAGAATTACTGTCCTGGTTTTGGTCTTGAAGTCAGAGCTGGGTTAGTCTTCCATACAGAAAGAAGGACAATGTCATGATCCTGTGTCTTTCTCTCGGCCCAGTTGGGTATAAATAGTTGAGTTTATCTAAGAACTGATTTTCCTCCCAATTTACGCCCAACTATATGGACTTTTTCTTTCTTGTTGAAAAGTTCATTTTTTACCTGTGTTCTCCTTTTCAGATGGCAATTTAAAGTGGGTTGCTTCCTTGGGGACTTTTGGAGATAGCATGCATGTTTGAGTGGAAAAATGGAGGACTTTGGAGTCCAAGAAACTTGGCTTAGAATTCTTACGTTACCAACTAACTTTGTGGACATATGTGAGTTACTGAGCTCCACTAGGCTTCCTTTACTCATCCTTATGATGAAACAACACTACCTAAACAAGAGGTTCTGCATGTATTGGAAATAACCTGTGATATTCTTACCACAGTGTCTGTAACATGGTAGACATTCAATAATATGTGTAATAAGACTTTGTATCCCATATATAGCACAGTGCTCAGAACATAATGTTGATCAGTGTATATTAAGTCAAATTTTCTTTGACTTCCATGACTGCTACTGAAGTGGTTCAAAGAATTAGAAGAAATCAGAGACTGGTACTGGCAATTGAATGAACACATAACATTTCAAGTTTTATCCAGGCAGATCACGATATCACAGTGTGTGGATTTTGCGAGTGGTGGAAAATGGTGGTCTAAGTCTTAAATATGACTCACAATATAGTACAAAATAAGAGAATAGGTAAGTAGATTTTTATAGCTGAGAAAATTATTTTTCCTGACATTCTTTCCCTTTACTTATTTTTTAATTAGAACTACTAGTGCAAGGGTATTTTTAAAAGCATCAGTTTTCATAGGGTTATTACATAATAATCTTTGCAATAAATACGTAAGCACAGACACTAGTTAACTAAACAAATGTGTCAATGAATAAATACGTATGTGGATATACGTCTGATTTTCTGCCAACCCACTGTAATGTGGCAGATCAAAGAAAAGATTAAGGACATTTAATTAGTTGGCTTCTTGGTATGATGAAATGTTAAAGTATGTCTGTAAATAATGTCTCTTTCAAATAACGTGAACATATGTATAGCAGTGACATCAATGTAAGACAATACTAACCTTTTGCTGATAAGCATGGAATAACCAAAGTCTGCTCTAAAATATGCACATAATTAACATGAAAGGTTTTTACGTTTTTTCCTTTGCTTTTTCTTACTCATTCTTAAATGCTTATAATATATGAATAGAAGAAATCCTCAATGTACAAACTTCTTCAAGATCTATAATGGTAACATAAATTCAGACATGCCTTATAGGAAAAAAGATCTAAGAAGCCTGCTTTCTTACTTACAGATATTTTCCTTTATCACCAATAAGACTCACAACATCAGTCAAGGCCCAGCAAACATTGATATAGAACTTTCAACTCCAAAGTCCTTTTATTGGTACTAAAAATATTCTTTTACTGATTTGTTTTACTGGTTGGGTTCCCAGAAACAGTAACTTTCCATGACGAGCTGAATAATCATATAATCTCATTCTTTACCATTAAGTCTGTTTAAAATATAGTACCGGCAGGAGGATCTCAAATCCTTATTTGTAACCATGGTTTCTTCTTGCATTTACTTTCATTCCGCCCATAGCTGTCCTTTCATGGAACTATAACATTCAGAAGCCAATTTCAACACAAATTCCACTAATACTCAAACAGGAGTAAAGACACAATCTAAGCCAATCTTTGAATACAAGAAAGATGCTACTTTTTAATACTTCAGTAAAGGCCACAGAAGTAAACCTTTACTTTTTACAGTTTAAAAGTAAGCCTTTAAATTTTTTTTTTTTTTTTTGCAGTTTTTGGCTGGGGCTGGGTTTGAACCTGCCACCTCCCGTATATGGGGCCAGCGCCCTACTCCTTGAGCCACAGGTACTACCCTAAAAATTTTTGAAAAGCAGAAGAGCATAAGTAGGAGCAACTAGAAGTCTAGACTTCTTTATTTAATATTCACATTTTATTGTTCTATTTAAGAAAAAAAAAAAAAAAAGTATCATGATTCCTTCCCACACCTTCTTCTGATGATAGCAAATTTGCGTTTGTTGTTCTCTTTAGTTTGACCAACACTGGACATACTTATCCCAAGTCCCACAATTTCTATCTGTGTGATTTAATTATTTATGAATCTGAGGGTAAGGATAAAAAAAGGCATAGAATTAAAACTTTTCAATTTCTTTCTTTCTTTCTTTCTTTTTTTTTTTTTTTTTTTTTACAGTTTTTGGCCAGGGCTGGGCTTGAACCCACCACCTCCAGCATATGGAGCCGGCACTCTACTCCTTTGAGCCACAGGTGCCACCCTAAAACTTTTCAATTTTATCAGTGTGCCATATAATTACATGTATAATACCTCATTTGACCATAAATGAGGGTTAAACAATGTTATCAGATAGGATCAAATGGGTGCTGTTTGAGATTACCTCAAGAATAATATATCCAATAACCTTCAGTATTATCTGGCCAGTATGTGGTAGCATTCAAATATGACCAGCCTAAAAAAACCTGTCTTCTTTCTGGTCCATGTACAAGTACTCTAAGGACATATTTCAGGACCCACCTAGGTGTTAGTATTAAGCTGCCATTGGCTGCTGTGCTCAGTTTAACAAATGGTCCACTTTGGGTTGAGGAAGTTGGCAATGATGAGTTTCCACCCCTACGAGAAAAGGACATATAAGTGAAAACACAGACAACACCATAAACTACATTTATTTCCTTAATGCTATGGACATTGAAAGAAATGATGAGATTCCATACAAAGGGGTTGACATTTTAATATAAAACTTCAAATATGTTCCTATCTAAAGGATGATGTTAATCACTAGATTACCCATAATAACTTGTAATTTTAACATTTCCAAAATACTTCTAGTCTTTGTTTGTATACTATATATTATTTTACAAAAAAAATTATTGCATATATCACTTGGCTATCTTATTTTTTGTTTGCATACTTACATATTATTTTACAAAGTTAAAATCATTGCATATATCACTTGGCTATCTTATTTTTTTAATTTGACTTTTGTATGCTATCCAATAGTTTCCATAATGTCCATTTTAAAGGACCATTTTACAGAATTGCTGCATTGTAATTTATTAAGTCTTTCTCTTGTTGAGTACAATTCAGCTTTCAAAAATTGCATGGTGCCTAAGAACAATATAGAAAAAGATCTTCCGTGTTTTTTTACCAATTTTTTTTTCTCTTTATATTTCTTTCAACTCAAATGCTAACAAGACCAAATTTTAAATCAGAAGCCATGCAATTGCTTTAAAAGAAAGCGGATGTAGCCTAGACCTGTGTCAATAAGTGACCCATCACAGGGTGGGAAAAGACACCTTCATATGATAAAAGATATTTGTTATACTTGAAGATTTCTCTTAATTAACCTCATGCTCTTTCTTAGACTCAGCTGGGGAAGTTTAGCTTTCAATTCTTCATTTTATTTACTGCCTTTTATTTATTGAAGATTTTAATTTTCATATAAAAACATGTCTTCAGTCTGGAAAGACCTGATTCCTGCTACATTCTACTGGTCAGCTAGGAAGTGAGTTTGTTATTAACTTTTTTTTTTTTTTTATTTTAGATTGATATGAGGGTACAAATGTTTAAGTTACATTGTTTTCATTTCTAAGGTAAAGTTCAAGTTGTAGTTGAGCCCTTCCCCCAAGGGGCATCCCGAACACTCCCACTTTGTGCACATTAGGAGAGTTCCCAACAATCACCCTCCCTTCTCCCTCATATAGAAAAACACTATACTTGTGTTTTTCTTTTTGTGGGTGTGTGGTTGTTTATATATCAGTTTCATATTAGTATTGAGTACCTTGGATACTTTTTTCCATCCTTGTGATACTTTACTAAGACGAATGTGTTTCAACTGGATCCAGGCAAACACAAAAGAGTCTCCATCTTTTCTTACTGCTGAAGAGCACTCCACGTGTATATGTATACCACAGTTTGTTAATCCATTCATGGGTTGATGGGCACTTGGGTTACTTGCACATCTTGGCTATTGTAAATTGAACTTCAATAAATACTCTAGTGGGAACATCCTTGTGGTAAAATGATTTTTTTTCTTCTGGGTAGGTAATGGGACTGAGGGATCAAATGAAAGGTCCCCTTTTATTTCTTTGAGAATTCTCATACTTCTCTTTACAGAGGTTGTAATAGTTTGCGACTTTTGACATAGTGTGGTGGACCAATCCATTGCTTCTTCAACAGAAGGCCTGACGTCTTCCCCAGACTCTAGCTAACACTGAACCTTTCCTATCCCTATAGGGGATTTTCAAGAACACTCAAAGCCATTAGTGATCGATTAGATTAAAAGAACTCTTCTCTCTTTCAATGCCTTGAATATCTGAAAGAGTCTGTCTGGTAACTTTCATCTGCTCAATAGAGAGCAGGGGCAATGGAAGCTTTGTCTAACATTCCTGAATTTAGCATTTTTCATTTTTTTGTAAACACGTATAAATGACTCAAGCACACAAAACCATTACCACTCCTTTAAAAAAGGCTGTAACAAATTCACCAAAAGAAAGGTGTCCCTTGTTATCGTTAGAGAGTAAGCTGCTTCCTCCATGTGGGCAAAAGAATCATCTCAAGTATTTATATAAAATGTATTTGCTACAGCTTAGAAAACAAAACAGGTCTGAAGACTTCACCAAAACAAGTTTACATTTAAGGATTCACACATGTAGAAAGGGCATAATGTGGATGAAAATAGATCTTATAAGGTGCTGAATTTTTAGCATTGGTGTAGCTTCTGGCAAAATTCCTTATGCCAGCGTTGGCTTTTAAAAACACCAAGGTCTGCTTCTCCAACTGAAGCCTCTCAGTTACGTTTACCATGAGTGCAGGCCCAAAAATATCATTGGAATTGATTAGTGACCATCTTTGCTCCAAGGGTATATATGGTGGGTCACAGCTGCTCTCTAATCTCCCTCTTGACAGCCCTTTTCTTGCATCTGTCAACATTCCCAGTCTCATCATTCTGCTGAATGCTGCAAGTGTTAAACATCCTTCTGGATGGTCTTCTCTGTCCCTGACTCTCCCTGACATAATTCTCAAAGTTCTGTTCTCTAGACAAGCAGCATCAGCCTCGGGAGAAAGGGAATGCATTAGATGCATAAACTCCCTAGCCTTGCTCCTGGCCAGCTTAATGAGAAACTCTGGAAGGAGAGTATCCCACCTGAGTTTTAATAAGCTGGGGCCTGCTGTAGTCAAGGGACTAGGTTATACCATGGTCATAGCCAAATATGACATCTTTTTCTTCTGCCTGTACAAGGCTCTGCTCTTTGACTTCTAAAGGGACTTCTAGTTATTTGATAATTTGATTCGAAGCATTCATGACTAAATGGAAGAACATTTCAAAGGGTACGTCATTAAAATATACATTTCACTGTAGTCCCAGCTACTCGGGAGGCTGAGGCAAGAGAATTGCCTAAGCTCAAGAGCTGCAGGTTGCTGTGAGCTGTGATGCTACAGCACTCTATCAAGGGCAACAAAGTGAGACTCTGTCTCTAAAAAAATAAATAAATAAAAATATATTTCGGAAATATGAATTTTAGACTCTTTAATTATCTATAGCTATCCTTCTTATGGGTGGCATTTTCAGTATCCAATTCAGAGAATTAGTGAGGTATGCACACATGGGATTAAGAGCGAAGTTTGAGAGCATCTTTTGTACAGTGAAAGCCTCAAATTTAATATGAGAAAGCAGGTGTATTTTGAAACAGTGGTTTGTTCAGTTGTTTAGAATAGCTGGACAAAACATTGTTTCAAAAAATAATTTATGAATTTCTGACATAAATAAATTTTCATACCAACTATTGTTATGAGCAACCGTATAGGGACTATCAGAACGTAGGAATAGTTTTCCAGGTGTCAGTACTACCA
Source organism: Loris lydekkerianus (assembly GCA_963574355.1). Taxonomy (NCBI): domain Eukaryota; kingdom Metazoa; phylum Chordata; class Mammalia; order Primates; family Lorisidae; genus Loris; species Loris lydekkerianus. The sequence continues at coordinate 86,540 of CAUYPK010015405.1, forward strand.
GTTAGAATTTGAGGTTTTGAATGGACTACCTGAATGTCAAATCCCAAGTCACACTCATTCTTTTACCGACTGAACACGACTTATTTTAATTTGCATTCACAGTCAACATAATACAATGCACCAGAGAATTTTACACCCAACTATTCCTTATTTCAAAGAATACTGGGCAATACAATAAATAATACATTAAAATGTTCTTGGAAAAGTAAAAGATCAGCAAGCTTTTGTTAGTCATTTATTTTTGAAAGACAAAAGTCTCAGAAGTACTAAAAAAAAAGAATGAAGAGAGAATATATTATATTGCATTCTGCAAGTAAATCTCTGCAATGGAGCCTCTTCTGGCATCACTTTCCTTTTTTCTTTTCTTTCTTTTTTTTTTTTTTTTTTAACCAGGAAATTAGTTGCTAAATTTTGGAGAAGCTCTCCGAGAAGATTACAACTAGTGTGTGAATTTTTTAAACCTTAAAAGTGCTCCATATCTGCAGATTTAGATAATTCATAACGTAGTGGTTTGAAATCAGTGGAAGTTGACTATCGCTCAGAAGCACCATAGAGCATTAGCTTGCTGACAAACTGATGCCCCATGGGAACTTATTTCTAAACCTTTATTACCATTTTTATGGGTTATGCAACCTCCAAGGGACTTCAGGAAAACTTTATTCCATGTGAGAAAAGAAGCATATAGATGCAGCCATTATCATTTCTGAGGTCATAGATAGAGTGCAAATATATACATGTAGCTGAATTCTGGGGAGAGAAAAAAGGATATCCCAAGGCCACTGGCATGGTATTAAATCTTCTGCTTCTCTTTTCTTTCCCTCCTTAGCTTTCTTTTCTTTTGTCTCTCTCCTCAGACTGTATTTGCTGTGATAAGAATTCTTCCCTGGAGCAGGAGCTTAGGTAGGGATGTTTTAAGCCTTTGGACATACTAAAGCTCAAAAGAATAATACTGCATGCTGCAAAGACGCAGCAAGACACTGTAGCTCATTTCACACCCCAGAAGGTTTAAGTAATGAATAGAGGCAGGTGGGATTAGTCTGAAAGGACTTTTGGAGAAGGATGGACCTTTCTTTTCAGGTTAGAAGGAAAGAAGGAGCTTGATTTAGCAGGACAGAAGGCAGGGGAGAACATTTTTATAGGCAGGGGAATGGTGGCTGGAAGGGATTAGATAGCAAATTGCCCCATTAGGAGAGTGAAGCATGCAGGCAGGTAAGTAAACACAGTCCTAAGCAAACCTGCACTCATTTTAATGACAATTGTTTATTCATCTCCCACATTTATAGCAGCAATACCCCTACCCTACGATAGTACTTAGCAAACAAGTGAGTTTAAATAAATCTCGATTTTCTCACTTTAACCTTTAAACGTTGGTGATACTTATGCAGAAGTAAAGAAATGCTAGCAAAAATTACCTTAAAATAATCATTTTCTTTCTTCATGCAAGCTATAGTATTAAGAGAAAGAAAGAAATGGATGGATGAGTCCAATAGCTGCTCTCTGTTGTTTTACAGATATGTGGTGGATGGTTTTAAAGAGGAATCAACCTGCTATCATCTCCTTCCTACCAAAAACATGGATGGGAGAAATGATTCTTCTAGATCACCACAAATGCAAGTTCTCTCCAAAGACAACATCTTGGACACGTTGAGCGACATTCGTTACTATCACATTAGTTCCTTAACTTCTATTAAACATATTTGGTTAGTTTTGAGGAGGAAGCATATGACCACGCACATCCACATTTGCTATGAATTTTCCTCAGTGTGTATATTTTTCATTGCAGTATCACTTTGTAAGGACATATATGTAAAATTCCCCTTAGAATTTAGTGTCAAGCAAAATCTGTCTTCCCTAGGGAACTGATTGCATACATCTTATCTCATAATGAAATTTGTATGGTTTTTAATGTGTTAAAAAAATTTTTTTTTTTTGCATGAGTTTCCAAGAATCTCTGATATGTTAACTATTATACTGACCTTAGCTATTTTGTAGATTTGCCTCTTTATTTCTTTGGAGTTTGAGTTCAAAATATTCTATTAACCTTACCGCATATGTTCTTTTTTTTTTTTTTTTTTTTTTTTTACACTGCAGTTTCTTTTTGATGAAAAAAAGAAAATGAAGGAAAATCATGAAGTAAGAAGGAAGGAAACAGAATGTGAGAAAGGAAGAATGAAAATAGGAAAGGAGAAAGAAGAAGGAAAATGAAAGGGAGGAAGGAGAAGGAATGTGATTTCATTGGATTTTACCAATTTTTTAAAACAATTGTTCTTGGTTTCATAGACAATACCACAGTTAGAAACACTTTTTTTAAAAGAGAAATAGATTGGATAAGGAAAGTTTTGTTATAAATTTCATAGGGCTAAGGTTTTCTCCCGAACTTACTTGTTTCTGTTTTAGAATATGGAAGACCCCTCTTACTCCAAGTAACATGACCTGGGATATGATAAAGGACACGGATTTGGAGAAAATATGTTCTTTTGTTGTTTTTATGTAACAGAATAAAGACCTTTATGCTGCAAAAAATTGTTGATAAGTGATTTAAAATTATACCAAAACATAAAAGATATTTTTCTTTTTTTTCTTTTCTTTTAAAAAAAATTTTTTTTTATTATTAAATCATAGCTGTATACATTAATGCAATCATGGGGCACCATACACTGGTTTTATAGACCGTTTGACACATTTTCATCACACTGGTTAACATAGACTTCCTGGCATTTTCTTAGTTATTGTGTTAAGACATTTACATTCTACATTTACTAAGTTTCACATATAGCCTTGTAAGATGCACCACAGGTGTAATCCCACCAATCACCTTCCCTCTGCCCTCTCCCCCTCCCTTCCCTCCCTTTCTGCCTTCCCCCTATTCTTAGGTTATAACTGGGTTATAGCTCTCATGTGAAAGCCATAAATTAGTTTCATAGTAGGGCTGTGTATGTTGGATACTTTTTCTTCCGTTCTTAAGATACTTTGCTAAGAAGAATATGTTCCAGCTCCATCCATGTAAACATGAAAGAGGTAAAGTCTCCATCTTTCTTTAAGGCTGCATAATATTCCATGGTGTACATATACCACAATTTATTGAACCATTCATGAGTCAATGGGTACTTGGGCTTCTACCACTAATTAGCAATTATGAATTGGGCTGCAATAAACATTCTGGTACAAATACCTTTTTTATAGTGCGATTTTTTGGTCTTCTGGATATATACCAAGTAGAGGAATTGTAGGATAGAATGGCAAGTCTATTTTTAGTTCTCTAAGTGTTCTCCAAACATCTTTCCAAAAGGAACGTATTAGTTTTCATTCCCACCAGTAGTGTAGAAGTGTTGCCTTTTCTCCACATCCATGCCAACATCTCTGGTTTGGGGATTTTGTGATATGGGCTAATCGTACTGGAGTTAGGTGACATCTCAAAGTAGTTTTGGTTTGCACTTCTCTGATGATTAAGGATGATAAGCATTTTTGAATCTTTTTTTTGAATGGGAATGTCCAACACTTGAGGCTAATAGGAGATTTGCCAGCATGTTGGGGCACCTCTAACATATTTCCAAAAGGAATTAGCGATTCATAAACTCAAAGACTCCATCATTTACAATCTTCATAATAAGCCTATTATACTTTTTAAAATCTCAAATAAAATACAAATATGGTTACAGACTAATATAAATGTTTTTAATCTTTTTATTCCCAAAAAACCTCTTTTTAACTTATATGAGGCTCTCTTGCTAGTTTATGTCTGGCCTGATGCCAGACTGTCAAGATGCTCATGTAATAAATGGGGCCTTATTAAACTGGATAGAGTGGCCGTGCTGAGTCATGATTATGGAAGTTTCTATAATATGAAAACACCTTGTTTATCATCTTAGTGATCTAAAATAAAGTCCTGTATCCCAGCATCCATTTCCATCCCATTTCATAATATATATGCTACGGCAAGTAAAATATCACTTAGGAAACACAAACCACTTGACCTCCACACCGCCATCCATCGCTTTCACCTTTGGCTACAGAGCCAGCAAACCGTGTTCTCTTATAACTCATACCGAAATGTGTGGTTCACACGTGGTAACTTGCAAATAGCAACTTGTAAATAGTTGTTGTTTTTTTCCCTCCTGCAGAACTATTTAGGGCTTTCTGAAGGCCTAAAGAACTGTATCAGTTAAGGTCAAATCTACAAAATAGGATCTGCTCCAAATATTTACAAAAGTAGATATTTAATCCAGGTAATTGAATATACAGCCATGGAGAAGCAGCAAGAAGGCCTTACTACTCCCAGACTGAAAAGACAGTGGAAGACTGGGACAAGGGTCACCAATGAATGCTAAAACTCTGGCAGGCCGTATGCCACAGGAGTTGGAGCCACAGCTGAAATCAGCAGAGAAGCTGGTAGAGGTGGAGTGGGATAGGGACAGACAACCTGGCTCATCTCCGGCCCCTGCCTTCCAGTCTCCTGCCAGGGCCTCCCATTGGTCAAACTCAATCACTGACCAGGGATTTGACAGGTAACAGCACCCTATGATAGAAAGCGAAGCAGAACAGGCTAAGAAGGGATCTGCGGGCAAGATGAGCCACCTTTCCTCCCTAAAGAGAGCGTGCATAAGCCAGAGGGAAGTGAGACAGAAGAAACACGCGCGGCATAAGCTGTTGTCCTACACTTCTGCTGCTCTTCCTCTCCAGGGAGTGTCTACAGTGTCAGTACACAAGTAATTAGAGAGATATTAAGGTAACAACACTACTGGGTGAAAATTTATTTAGGGTATCCTGGAGATTTGTGAGCCCAGTTCTCCTTTGCAATTTGGAAGTAAAAAGGCAAATGTACAAGGCAGGAAAAGAAGTAGCTAGGCCTGGAAGCCATGGATGGGCCTCACTGGAGCAGAGATGTGTGTTTACAGGCCTGTTGAATAAATAGTAGCCTTGAGTAGAAAGTTGCTAATTCAGCCAGTCAAAGAATGGGGCCTTTGCTCCAAAACCCCAAAGAAAACCCATGCTCTGCTTAAGCAGTGTTATGCACATACGATTGCTTGACCAGCAGCCAGAAAGTTTCAAAGGCCCAAGTGTGAAGGAAGGATCCAACCAGCAAGGCCCCAACCCACTTCATCCAGGAAGCAAGCCCTCCCAGCCCACAATAATTTCTACAACAAGTAAGCTAAAGTTACATCTTTCTGACCAGATTCCAAGATCCTTTCTGACCCGATTCCAAGGAACCAATATCTACTTTGGTTTTTGTTGCTGTCTATTTTTCTTGAGACAGAGTCTCAAGCTGTCACCCTGGGTAGAGTGTCATGGCATCACACTCACAGCAATCTCAAACTCTAAGGCTCAAGTGATTCTCTTGCCTCAGCCTCCCAAGTAGCTGGGACTACAGGCACCCGCCACAGGACCAGTTATTTTTTGTTGCAGTTGTCATTGTTTTAGCAGGCCCAGGCCGGGTTTGAACCTGCCAGCCTCGATGTATGTGGCTGGTGTCCTACCCACTAAGCTACTGAGCTATGGGCACCACCCTGTTGCTGTCATTTTTATTGAAGTAAAAAACACCTAAAAATCTTTATTTATTTATTTATTTTTTTGAGACAGAGTTTCACTATGTTGCCCAGTAGAGTACCATGGAGTCACAGCTCACAGCAACCTCCAACTTTTAGGCTTAAGTGATTCTCTTGCCTCAGCCTCCCAAGTAGCTGGGACTACAGGTGCCCACCACAATGCCCAGCTATTTTTTGGTTGTAGTTGTCATTATTGTTTGTCAGGCCCAAGATGGGTTTGAACCCTCCAGCTCCAGGGTATGTGGCTGGCACCCTAGCTGCTGAGCTATGGCACCCGAGCCCTAATGTTAAATCTTAACCATTTAAATATCATTTCCTAGTATGAAGTACACTCACACTCTTGTGCAACTGATCTCTAGAACTTTGCAAAATTGAAATTTATACCCATTAAACACTAATTCCCCCTCTCCCTTTCCCACTCCTCCCCATCTTTGGCATCCACCTTTTTTATTCTGTTTATGGGGTTTTTTTACTAGTTAATTCATATGAGTGGAATCATCCAGTATCTGTCCTTTCGTAACCAGTTCATTTCATTCAACATAATATCCCTGAGGTTTATCCTAGTATGTGAAAGGGTTTCCTTTTTTTTTTAAGGTAGCATAATATTTCACTATATATGTGCATAGCACAATTTCTTTACCTATTCATCTATCAGTGGGCATCTGGGTTGCTAGGCTGGCAGCTATGAATAGTGCCACAATGAACATGGGTGTGAAAATATCTTTTCAAGATCCTGCTTTGAATTCTTTTGGATATAAACTTAGAAATGTTGTTGCTGGATCATACAGTAATTCTACTTTTAAATTTTTGATGAGCTTCTAGACCAGTGGTTCTCAACCTTCCTAATGCCGTGGCCCTTTAATATAGTTCCTATGGGTCGCGACCCACAGGTTGAGAACTGCTGTTCTAGAGTGTTTTCCATAGCAACTGCACCATTTTACATTTTTACCAACAATGCACAGGAGTTCTAATTTCTCTATATCCTCACCAAGATGGGTTATTTTCTGTTCTTTTGCTAGTGGCCATCCTAATAAGTATGTGCGTATTAGGTGATATCTCATGGTTTTGATTTTCATTTCTGAGTATTGATATTCGGCATCTTTTCATATGCTTATTGGCCATTTGTGTATCTTCTTTGTAGAACTGTCTATTTACGTCCTTTGCCCATTTTTAATGAAGTCTTTTTTTGTTATTGAGTTGTAGGAATTTCTTACATACTATGGATTTAACCCCATATATATGTTTTGAAAATATTTTGCTCTGTTGATTACTCCTTTGATGCACAGAAGTTTTTAAATTTGATGTGGTTAGTTCTATTTTTTTATTTTTGTTTTTGTTGCCTATGCTTTAGGTGTCATAGACAAGAAATCACTGCTAACCCCAGTACACTAAAGCATTCCTCCTATGTTTTCTTCTAGAAGTTTTATACTTTTAGGTCTTACTTACTCTTAGGTCTTTAATTAATTTTTAAATTAATTTTTGACATAAAATATGGGTCCAACTTCATTCTTTTGCATATGAACATCAAATTTCACCAACATCATTTGTAAAGAGAATATCCTTCCCCCATTGTGTAGTCCTGGCACTCTTGCTAAAAATCATTTAACCATATACACAAGAGCTTATCTCTGGGCTCTGTATTTGGTCCTATCGGTCTATATGAGTATCTTTATGCCAATACCACAACATCTTGGTTATTGTTGCCTTATAATACATTTTGAAATCAGGAAGTTTTGAAGGCCTCCAACTTTGTTGTTGTTTTTCAAGATTGCTTCAGCTATTCGGAATTCCATAAGATTCCATATGAATTTTAGAATTTTTTTTCCAATTTCTGAAAAAAATGCCACTGTGATTTTAATAGGGATTATATATTGAATTTAAAGATTGCTTTGGGTAGTACTGACATTCAACAATATTAAATCTTCCCCCCCATGTACACAGGATTCCTTTCTACCTGTCTGCACCTTCTTTGACTTTTTTCAGCAATGTTTTATGGTTTTCAGTGTACATGTTTTTCACCTCCTTAATTCATTTTCCCCTAAATGTTTTACTCTTTTTGAAGCTGTTGTAAATGCGTCTGTTCCACTTTGGTTTTTGTTGTGGTTGTTGGTTTGGGGTTCTGCCTCCGCTGCACACTTACTTCAGTGCTCTGCACATAACGTTCAATGCTCAAAAATTATGTGTGTGACAAATGGAAGACTAAATGAGTAAATAAATTTGTCCCCAACTAACCTAAGTGAGAATGTTAGGAGGTTTGAGGCTGCTTTTTCTTTCCTTCCAACAGTATGACCACCTTGACTATTTCCTTTCAGTGACATTGTTAAGGGTAAGAAATAAGTTTTTAGCCTCAGCTCCTAACTTGTTTATATTGAAAAAGCAATTTTACCAAATGCCATGAAAACAGGGTTAGGCCTATGACTTTTCTCATTATTTGACCTTTGTCTTTTGAGACTTGCTGATTATTCACTTTGCTTAAGTCCTTCTTTCCCTTTCTAATTTTAAATGGTTAGTATGAATTTACTCAGTAAGCTGAGTAGGGTCTATGTATCCAATGCTGAGTTTAAGGAGAGATGCTCCTACCCAAATTAAAAAAATAATAAGTAATAGCAGCAGCATTTCTACAGAAAACAAATGCACTACTTCTTATGTAGAAAGCACCCTTAGCGTTCTCCTTCCCATTTCCCCATGAAGGTCTTCATGAGCCTGACTTTGAGATCCTAGGGAATAAACTCCCTAGAAAGAGCAGCAGAGTAAATCAGTAGCAGAAATGATTGAGGATATGTCCAAAAATTGTGACTGCAGACCCTACATTGCTAGGGAAAATTAACTAGACAGACGCAGAGATTTTACCTATTAAAATTCCGCCACTACCATTACCTCCAATTTTGGACTTCTTCCCTCTCTGCCCCCATGTGGTTCTTTTATTTAAGGGTACGACGCAGGAGAGCCCTTCCCTGGTTTTTTAGGTTTTTTTGTTTTGTTTTTTTTCCTCCTCTCTATCCAAGTTACATGAAATTCAACAAAGCAGATCTCCCTGGGCCATCGTTACAAAAAACATAGATGTGTGGGATGGAGGAGTAGAGTGCTACAGTTTAAGACCTCAAAGGAACAGAAAAAGCTGATGGTGCGACTGATGGCCTGGTTCATGGTTACCATGATGGCAAAGCTCCCGACCTGCGGCTACCTAGCGTCACAACCTTCTCTAAGAAAGAAAAGCAAGAACACGGGCAGCTTCATCATCACTATTACACAATGCCCAGCTGAAGGCAGGAAGCGAGCATGAGACCGTCATAGGCAAAGAGGAGAGACACGGAAACCTGGGGGATACCAGGTTCGTTGCCAGCATCTCATGGCAGTCAGGCAAAAGCTGAAGAGTGGGAGTTTTTGAAACAAATGCCAGTTAAATGATCCATTCAGTTATACTCGATATGTCTGGTATAATATAGCTTGTTCCAGATGTGAAATAATACTGCCAAACCATGCTCACTAATGTGAAAACCATAGTTGCTGATAAGCCTAAGTGTTGTTGAATTTGTGCAACAGCCACCCATCTGCAAACAAAATATTGTATTAAAAAAAACAAAAAAACCCATGGCTCATAATTTAAGCCAACAAAGAGGATTGACTGAAAAATATAATTTATAAAAAGCAGTTTTGCCTGGGGAAACTTTTTTCCAAAAATAATATTTCACATTTAGCCATTTCAGTTATATTTGATTTTATATAAAAATTACAGTAATCGTCCTTTACCTAACATGAATGTTATAATTATACTTTCAGCTTTGCTGTTCAACACCCAGCCATAAGAAAAGCATGGTGTGTTCACAACCACAAACAAATTTGTGGCGTCTGACGTGAGCGCTTTAAACATACAACTCTAAAATATCCATTGTTCATAAAATTCATAAAGGGCTGCCTATGTACATCCCAACTCACTTTTCCATTCGATATATATGAAAATGCAATTTACTGTATGTCAAATGAAAAATGCCGTTTTCAAATGCATTGACAACAGGTGCTAGTTAAATGATCAGACGCTATTTGTTACCCGGTCCCTTACTCTCATTTGCAGCAAGATAAATTGCATTTTAGGAGAGTAGTGCGATCTAAGGGGTCTTGACATGTTTTTATTGATTTGCATAGGTTATATGCATGTATTCCTGTTTGTAGGCAAATAGTGCCACAAGTAAATTCAAGGCGCTGTGCCTGTGTTTCGAGAAAATTGGAGTCATCACGGGGGAGCCAAGATGGAGTGAGCCTGGGTAAAAGAGACACATCCAGCCTGCTGGAATCTCAGAACCTCTATTAAGATTTATAGGCTGTAGGATTCTTTTGGGCTTCAACATTATTCTTAGTAAACCCTTTCTGTCTTCTGTTGTTTATAAAAACTGGCAGCTTTAGCAAAGACAGAAGCTTAAGTTGTAGGTAGCACAATTTAACATAATAGTTCTTGCCTGTCCTCCAAATAGCCTAATGCTGATTTTGCAAAAGGAAAAGATAAAGAGGGAAGAAATGCCACATGAAGCCACGTACCACAGGCCATCGCTCTGACATGGATAGATTTGGCTGTCACTACAGAAAAGCACTGGTGAAATTTGATTATATTTCTAATGTCAAAATTTACTAACTTTTTAGATGCCTGGGTTCCATTTCTCATTGGATTTTTCATTTTGTCATCTCAGCACCATCAGGGCCATCAGAGAGAGTAATGCACCAATTAGCCCAGGGAGTCACTCACTCAGAGGGGACTTTTTCATCCACAAGGGCGTCCCCTTTCTGCTGCCACCAGTACAGCCCCAAGAGGGCCTTGTCTTCCTTCCATTAAAGACCCACATGTCTCTTGACCCCACCTCGGCCCCTCCCCACGTTCACCCAGAGTGTTCACCTCACCTTGAAGAGCCTGAACATTTGCAAAGGTATGGATGGCCTTACATCTGCTCTGCAATTGCCTCATGTTACATTTTGTCTTCTTATTTACCCTTTTACCTGTATAACCCTGAAAGCTCACAATTGAACCAAGAGGTCCTTAAGGGGTTTGAATTCTATTTCCCATTGTACCAAGCTCATGCCTTGCCCACAGGATACAAATGATGCCAGCATGAACACTGCTTTTGTATAGGATGCCTACATACAATAATTAAGAAAATGCCATGAAGGCCATGTTGAACAGTTTGATGAGAATATTTCAGATTGTATATGAAACCAGCACATTGTACCCCTTGATTGCACTAATGTACACAGCTAAGATTTAACAATAAAAAAAAAAAAAAAGTGCTTTCCTACACAGTCTGGCCTCTGACCCTCAGAGCCAAGGTGTATGATGATCATAACCATCTTTCTCACTACCCTGGCTTTGAGAAACGCAGCAGAGATGGCGCAGGGAAGTCCAAGTCTCCTGGCAGTTCAGGGTGGAGCAGGTACCAGAATGCAGAACCCCCCAGTCCAAAGCCTGCCCCCTTCTGGAGACCACACTCATCACACAGGTTATCTACCCTTAAAGAGAAACTCAAACCAGCTTCCTGGGCAACATCTTCTATAATAGAAAAAACAGATTACTCATTCACCCACTGGTAGGCATGTCCTTATTTCAAGAAACCACACGCACTCTGCTGAACATATGAAGATACATGTGTAATATATGCAGAGCTTATAGTAGCTGGGTCCATAATGGTCAATAATCGTGCCTTATTTCTTCCCTGAGCTTATTCATTTATCTCTTTAACTACTCATAAAAGCCTATTTTCTTTTCCAGGCATTGTGCCAGGCCCAAGGCAGCAAAGTTGAATGAGACAGGAGTTCTGCCCTCATACAGCTTGCAATCGAGTGCTGGAGCTTTCCACCTCCTTTGACCTTGATTTACTTTATAGCTGACTTGGTGACCCAGCACATATATGCAAACATACACACACATCCCTCTGAAACAAAAGTAACATAAAATGACATTTCACCTCAGCATATGCAATGTACTTTGATATATCCTTTCTTTTAAAATTCTGTTGTCTTTCATTTTCGTAAAATGATATCTGCAGCGCCCTAATTTGATTTTACCAAAAACTAATGGATTATCAAACCCACAGTTTGAAAACCACTCATCCAGTGAGACTGTAAAATAACTTACACCAGAGATCAGCAAACACTTTCTGTAAAGGGCCAGATGGTAAATATTTTAAGGCTTTGTGGAGCAAGTTGTTAAATAAAGAGTATTTTGCAGAGACTAAAAAAGGGGGGGGGGGGAATTTTTGTCATGTAATTTTCACTGACAAAATTTAAAATATTATGTAATTAATAGTTAAGTATAATTTTTTTTGTAACACAGGCTTAATAATGAGATGTGTGGAATTTATTTTTGGACACTGAAATTTAAATTTCATATCATTTTTATCTGTCATGAAACATTTATTCTTCTTCTGATTATTTTCAGCTATTTAAAATGTAAAAGCCATTTCTGGCTTGTAGACATGTGCAAAGAGGCGGCAGATCATAGTTTGCCAACCTCTGATTTGGAGCAAGACCAATTTTCATTCATAACTCTAAAATTTCAGTTGTTTTCGTTGCAATGCCGTGCACGCAGAAAGACCCAGAAAAATGTGGATATCTAAATAACCAATGAATTTTAAACACGCTATGAGCAAGGCCCCCATTTTCTCCATCTACCAATGGAGAAACAAAGGCATAGGAGTAAGGTGATTCCAAGTCTCTGGCCCAAGACTAGGTACACAAGCAAATTCACCAGCAGAAATAACCAAGCATTTAAATAAACAAATTTTCTTTTATACTACACCAGTTACCAAAGAGCCAAGACCAACACTCCCTTCCTCTTGGCAATAACTCTTCAGGGTGCTTGGGTATCAGAGTTTCTGAACCGTAGTCAGTAGTTTGGAACATAAGTTGCCACTGAACCTCATTCACACGTGAGTCTTTGTAATATAAAGTATACTAAGGGAGGTGTATACGTGGAGACCCACACATCATGCCACTTAAAGTCCCCACATCCACATCCCACTTCCCTGTGCATTTGGCTGAGTGCCCAAGCAGCCAGAGGGAGTAGCAGGGTTCTCAGAGTGGGTGGCAGCATGTGGCAACCACAACGTGAGACCCAGTCTCCCAAGTTTGGCTGGAGTCAATGTGCATATGTTCTTCCTGAGAGCAATCATTCCACAGAGACAAACCATAGCATTCCAGCCTTCAGACTATATTTATGTTCAATAATAAATAAAGCTATTCAAAGCTTCCAAGGACACATGTGCTGCACTTCAGAGTTAGGAAGCCCATGGAAGAAGATTATGGAAACACACCCGCCATGCAAACGTGTTATCTCGTCACGTTGGGAAGGCTTCAGGAAAAAGAGTGTCATATCTAGAAAGCAGACAGACTCAACATTAGCTAAAATCATGCTTCTCTTAACTCCAAATTGAATGTCTAGCCCTCTGGTCAATTAACTCTGCTAAACATGAATACCAGAGCTACAGAGGATACTGAATATTGTCATAAAGCCCTGGAAACCTCAGCATTTACAACTCAGATGGGTCCCTATGATAGTAGAGAGGTTGATCTTCAAACAAAAGTACACACAAATAAACACACTTGAACTCAACATACCCAGTCAAAGCATGTGCAGACAATGGCCAATGGTCTAAAAGTAAATGTAATAAGTTCAACAAATTTGAGATTACCAGTAGACAGTCTGCATTTTCTTGTTTTCGAGACAGAGTCTCACTCTGTCACCCTGGATAGAGTGCCGTGGCATTATAGCTCACAAAAACCTCAAACTCCTGGGCTTGAGCATCCCTTCCAAGAAGCTGGGACTAAAGCATTGGTCACAACACCTGACTATTTTTTCTATATTTTTAGTAGAGATGGGGGTCTCACTTTTGCTCAGGCTGGTCTTGAATTCCTGAACTCAAGTATTCCACCTGCTTCGGCCACCCAGAATGCTAGGATTACAGGTGCGAGCCACCACAGTAGGCCTGACACTTTGCATTTTAACGTGACTTATACAGAGCTCCTTAACCTCAAGGTACTCAGGGTCTCAATCATGTGTGTTTTAAATAGAAAAAGGAGAAACTACAACATTATAAGTTATTCTTCAATAGTAAGAAAAAACAGTATCTTGCCTCTCATATTAAGAGCTTCACTGCTTTTATGTCACTTTTCCCCTCTAGTCTGGTCTGAAAATGAACAGACATGTGGACACACACTAGCATATATGTGAGTGAATGCGCACGCCACACACACACACACACACACATACACACATGATGAAAACAGAAGCAACTTCACAGGCCCAATGTCTACGGTACTAAAAGTAAAGTAGATCAGGAGGACAGAAGGTGGTGACAACCCCTAAGTGAAAACTCTACAAAGAACTTGTTCAACTAATCACAACTCTATATTCACAATAACTGTAGGAGCCTTTTTAGAGTTTACAAAATGTTTTTACTTAGATCAACCCTGGGGAAAAAGCCCTAGCATCTTTACTTTGCAAAGTGGGAAAATGAGGTTGAAAAAGAGAGGGCACCCAGGTCTTTGTTAGTTAATTTCTTACGTTAAGAAATCAGAAACCTGGACCACACACAGAGTGGCAGAGGGCCTGGGGGGATACACGGGCCATGCCGATGCTGTCCAAGGCCTGGGAAGTGAAAGGGAAATGAAGGAAGAGAAAGAAGAAGAACTGGATGACGCTGGAAGAGTTGATGAAGTTCTACCAAGAGGAAAAAAAGTTTGGAGTCAGCTGATGTCAGAAAACAAATTGTAAAGCGTTAGAAAAGGTGGACGCTTCCTAAGCCAGGTGAATTTGAAGGTAGCAAGGTCATCCTTTAGATGTATCCTAAAGAGGATAACTAGAAGATATCAAGGGCAAAAGCAACAAAGCTTTTCATTTTCTTGCAGATCCCAACAATCTGCTGGAGAGCAAGCAGGGTGATGTGGTAGTTAGCACCACTGCAGGACCAGAGAAAAGGAAAAATAAAAGAAGCATCCTGGGCTAACTGGAGCCCCCCAAGGCTGATACCACGTTTCAGACCCCCAGGGAGTTGATTTGTCCACACACCCTCCCCACCCTTGTGTGACCTTACTTCTACAGAAAAAGAAGTGCATTCAGCAGATTCACAACACATGCACTTTGTGCTTATTAAATAAAAAGAAAGGATCACCTTCAACTATATTAATGATGGACTGGTGGATGAAGGATGCCTGTGAAAATTCACAACATCTGTTTGCTCCACTCTCTTCTCAGCATGCTGCACCTATTTCTCATGCTTAATGATGCTCAGCCACTCTGCAAGTTTTACGAACAAATGTGTGCTTAGCCACATTCATCATTCTGAATGAGCGTTCCTGATGAAGCCTCCACTGGCCTGTTTCACTCTTTGTGCTACACTTTAACAAATGACAACTGCTCTACGTATTTTTCATTTGTTAAAAATAAAAAGCTAAGTGAAGGATAGGCCTGGAAGATTTTTTCCCCTTCCCTTTGACTCCCCGAAAACCTTCAGTGCACCATCCATTGTATTTCTCTATCCACCAGCCAGGGCATGGGAGAGGGTATGTAGGGACAGCTCGCCCAGTCTTTGCTGTTGGATGGCCGCTGGCCATGTCAAGCTGTGCTCTCCTACCTACCAGAACCTTACATTGGCAATGGATTGTCTCTCCTTTCTCTAATCAGCTATTACTCTTGGAATTTCTAGCACACAGCCTCATAGTGAAATATACTCCTTCACCCTTCACTGGGCAAGACTTTAAACCAATAGCTTGGCAAGAATTCCTGATTTCTTGCCAACCTATTGTATTACCAAGAATGCTTAAAACATAGTTGATCACAAAATAGGAAACAAATTAATACGTGTCAGATTGAGCAGTAATATCTCTCCCTAGGTCTCCTGGAAAAAAAATAAAATAAAAGCCACGATGATAGCTTAGTTTTTACAAGCAAGGCAACACTTACATTATCACAAACTCAGAAACGTCAGCTCATCCAAGAAGCTTGACTTTTTCATCCCTGAAAAACTTAAACTCACAGTCTGTACGATCCACATAAATCAGGTCAAATCAGCTGGAATCCAAGAGTTCAAAATTGGCAAAGGCATTAGAATATGTTAAGAAATAATCTTTCAGAATTTATTTTCAAGTGGTTGTTTTTATTCTGGTGATTTAATTAGGTGCACAAAAAGCAGAAAAAAAAGAAATATTTGCTCTGTATTAACTATTCAGAATCACTGGAAATCAGTTTAAATTCTATTTCTTATGACAATACATTTTTCTCTGTATTTGCAATGCTGACTATTGTATTAGTATTTGTATTGCATTCAACTCAGCATGTATTGCAAAGCACTTTCAAATGAAATGATTCCATTATATATTCGATAAAGCTGCACTGTTGTATCACCAGTTTTAACCACAGTGGTCAATGGTTTTCCCCTCTTGATAATGTTATGGACATTTGTAAAAGAGAAAGCTTCAGTCATCAAATTCGGTTGCTTTTCCTGCCCCTAACCTTCTTTAATATGCCCCTTTAGTCATTGTGGTTTTTCTATATACTTCATTTACTGAATTGTAAATATATTTCAATCTAGTTGCAAAACAAGCTTCTGGGATCAGGTACAAAGAGTCTTTTGGACGTATTGACTTAACAAGAAAGAAGCTAAACCTTAGAAAGAAATCTTGAGGAGAAATCCATCACCATTTACCCCAGTATTTACTCCACAGGTTTCTGGAGGGCCACAGTCTGCACCAAGGAGCTGCGGAATTCCTGAGCCCTCAAATCCACCTGTCCCAAGCTTCGGTGGAGACAGAATAAAAAATATGCATGACAAATATAAACATAAATTGATCTTGAATTGGCATCACTTTTTGTCCATTCTATTTTTTATAAACAACTAAAACTAAAGATATGTCAGCTGGCATGTAGACAAACATGAAAATATTTGACATTTTTTAAAAGACCTTTAAACTCAAAAAAGTGTTTGATCATTCAAGAACTCACTCACATCCCACATCCTACCTCCTCCACAGAGATTTCCCCAACTACTCCAGCACACAGAGAACATCCTTCTCTCTGAAATATAGGGGTGACCTTCCGTACCACACAGTTTAACCCCACCTAACATTGCTCATGGATCTTTTGCTACATTCTCTCTACAATTAAAACATGGTTTTACTAAGTTTTGTAACTACCTCTCCTTCATCTTATGTCTTTCATGTTATCTATACTCAGCACTATCCTGATCAATAAGTGATCTCTATATCAATATCTACATTGATATTACTTTATAAATCCAGATTTCCATGCAGACTGCTTTACTTTAGGTACTCAATGAGTCTACATTTAAATGTGCAGTTAGATTTCTGCTCTATTCATTATTTCCATATGCTCTCCTCTTATTTTAGGTACTAAGAGAGATTTAATGATGAATAAATTCCTCAATGACACTATAACATAAGGAGAGAAAACATGTGTTTAAACACATATCATGGTCAATGTGACTACAAAGTTAAGAGACTGAAAATACAATGGGAGTTTAAGGGAGAAAATAAAAAAAGATCATTTGGAGATAGAGGGAAAAAGAGGTTCCACTGGAAAGCAGAGCACTTGAGTGGATCCTTGAAGAATAAGGACAGTTGTTAGTAGGTAAAGATATGGGCAGGAATTTCCAGAGGTACCTCTTTTCAAATTCTCAGCATCAGACTTCCTGTCCTTTAGCAGCAAGAGAAATACCGCACATGGGTCCCCAGTGGTGCAGAGTCCCAAAGGATGAGCTGAGAGTCTAAATGTCTTCTTCTGAATCCTCGCAGACTCTGCTTAAATTCTTTGACGTGAGTTCTTTGAGGGCCCTTCTTAAGTTCACCTCCTTGTTTTGCTTGCAGAGAACTTGCACCAGACATCACTTCAAACTCTCTTGAGTTCTATGACATGTGTTGGCTGCAGCAGCCTCCTCCACGGCTGCAGGAATCTGGCAAAAGCCAATGCCCATTTTCTCCAAAGGTTCTTCTCTCTCCTATTGGACCTTTGGAAAATCTTCACATCCTTCCTTAACTTCCAACCCAGAAAACATA
Organism: Loris lydekkerianus; assembly: GCA_963574355.1. Taxonomy (NCBI): domain Eukaryota; kingdom Metazoa; phylum Chordata; class Mammalia; order Primates; family Lorisidae; genus Loris; species Loris lydekkerianus. The sequence goes on from CAUYPK010015405.1 coordinate 104,134, forward strand.
AGAAACCCTTTCGACTAGTGTTTGTCAACCTTTTTTATCTCATGGCACACTTGAACCTACAGTTAAACTTTTGCGGCACACTTAAATTATGCTGATTCAAACAAAAGACTAAACAAAGGAATATACTTACTGTGCTTTCAACTTGTTTCAAAAACAATTTAATTCATGATCTTTAAAAATTTTCACAGCACACCTAAGATCTTCCCACAGCACACCAGCGTGCCACGGCATACCAGTTGAAACTCACTGCTTTACACCTTGGTTTTTACTATTTAAGTCACCCTGCCCCCCTCCCTGCACATTAAAGAGTGATTATTTTTCCCCTTGTTCAATACCTTCTAAGATAAACTGTGCTTGATAATGCTTTTCTCTGAGTTGATGCCTCCTGTAAAAGGTCCACAATCTGGCAAGAACAACAACAGGGAACTCAATAGTCACCTCAAATAAAACTTAGCACCCCAACTGCAACCCCACTTGGGCTAATTCACTCCAAGCTGTTAACCAACTGGAACTCTTGTTGCTAAAGCAGCACTTGATTGCAATGAAAGCCCCAAACCAAAGAAGCATAAGCGTGGAGAGTCCTAAAGGACCCCAGGGACCACTCTGTTTAATCCCCTCATTTTCCTGAAACTGAGATCCACAAACGCAAAATGGCTTGCTCTAAGGCATACAACTTTGTCATACATAGCCCAAGTGAAACTGAAATCTGTCTCCTAAATTCCTTCCTTCCACTAGTACATGCTGATTATTAACCTTCTAAAGGTTAGGAGGACCAAAAGGGCAGCAGTGTAGTGGGCTAACTATGTCCATGCATCTCCAAAACCTGTGATTGTTACTTCATATGGAAAAAGAAACTTCACGTGTGTGATTAAATTAGTTTTTGAGATTGGGGCAAGGGCTGTTATCCTGGATTATCTGGGTGGGCCCAATGTAATCACAATAGTTCTTATAAGAAGGTTGCAGGAGGACTCAGAATCCAAATGGTGTGAAAATGAGAACTGTGATCTGGGCAATGTGCTTTGCAGATGGAGCAAAGGGCCAGGAGACAAGGAAGACAGGTGGTCCCTAGAAATTGAAAAAGTCAAGAAAGAGATTTCCCTCTGCACTCCAATCCCTTTGATTTTAGCCTATGGGACTCATTTTGGATTTCTGACCTCCAGAACTGTGAGAGAATAAATGGATATTATTTAAAGCTACTGAGTTTGTGGTAATTTACTGCAGCAGGCAATCTGCACCAATACAGATTTTGATACCTAGAAGTAGGGTGCTGCTGTAACAAATGCCTGAAAAGGTGAAAGTGGTTCTGGAACGTGATAACGAGTAGAAACTAGAGGGATTTTGAAAAGCACGATAGAAGCAGCTTAGATTGCCTCAAACAGGCTGTTGGTAGAAATATTGACATAAACGACTCTCCTACTGAGGACTTGGAAGTGAGGAGCACAGTGGAGAACACCAATATCTTCTCAGAGAACACCCAGATCATCGTAAACAGACTGTTGGCAGAAGTGTGGATATTAAAGGTGCTGGTGGGAGAGCTCAGGAGGAAATGAGGAACATATTACTGAACACTGGAAGAAAGGAAATCCTCATTATCTAATGGAAGAAATAGTAACTGAATTCTGTCCTATAGTTAAATGGAAAACATAACTTGAAAGTGATGAAGTTGAATATTTCTCTGAGATTTCCAAGCAATGTGCTGAAGGACTGGTCTTGTTTCCTATGGCTGATTATAAAAAAATGTAAGAAGAAGAGGATAAATTGAGGGGAAAACTGTTAATCAAAAAGGAACCAGGACTTGATGATTTATGAAATTCTCAGCTTATTCAGATTATTTTAAAAAATGCTAAATTTAGGAGGTTCACTGCCAAGAAAGGATGCTCTGGAGAGAAAGCCAAGGGTATAAATGGACAACCTTTGGCAAGTGCTGCAGAAGGAGCAAAAGATCAGTGTTCCTTCATATGGAAAGCTCTTTGAAGAGAGAGTAGGCATGTGACTCACGAATGCCCTCAACCATCACAGCAACAGCCAGGAACAGAAATAGCATTATCCAGAAATATCTGTGGAGGACCCTCTTTTCTCCTGGACTGAATCCCCATGACATACATTGAAGACTACAGATTGTTTGAGAATGTTATACTTGCAGAAATACTGCCAGCTTAGACTGAAAGGATAAAAAGAGAGGAGAAAATGAAAGAAGGCTGTAAGGCAATGAAAATTCTACGGACGGGAAACAAGCTGATAAAACTACTCACCTGCAAATGCATGAGCTACCCCTTCATTAAAAAAAAAAAAAAGGAAAGACGGCCCAAGCGGCCACAGAGTATTAGTCATAGGTCCAGACACCTAAGGAAGTTTTTCCTGAAAGATCGCTTGGCACTGGTGAATGACTCCTCTTTCCTTCCACATTATATCTTTTTAGAATGAAAAGTCTACAACTAGTCTCCTATGCCTGTCCCACCACTGTATTTTGGGAGCAGATAACTTATTTCTGGTTTTACAGGGCCACGGATGGAGCATAATTTTCCCCCTGAATGAATTATATTCAGAGACTCACCCGTTCCCACATGTTATGGAGATCATGAGATCCTGTATTTTTGAGCAGCTAAGACTCAGATGAGGTTTTAGACTTAAAGTTGTAATGGCTGACACTTGGGGAACCTTGGGAGGGGGTGAATCTATGTTCATGCAGAGTTGATGTATATCTTTGGGGAACAGAGGGAGCACATACTTGCATTATTTTAGCCCACCATGTTTGTTACAAATGGTTACAGCAGCAACCAGAAACTCACCCTAGCAGGAAGAGAAGAGGTGATCAAATGAGGCGGGGCCTGTCCACAAATTACCTCACCTTGAAATTAGCAACGAACCACAATACCTTCTTGCTACCCCACCCTAATATGCAGAGACGCTGGAACGTGAGCTGCTCTTCTGGGTGCCTCTCAGGGTGTACTATCTGCTTGCACTACTGCTACAAAACCCTTCTTCTTCTCGTGCCAGTCAAGTGTTCCATGATATGCCAGAAATAGGATAACTATGTTGTCTGATTAAAACCAGGAGGAATTAGACAACGTATTTTGTGCTATTTTCTTGTGCAAGAGGATGGCTGGGAGATTCCAAAACTAGGAATCAAAATGTTAGGATAGACGAGACTATTTCAATAGTTCAAAGGACAAAGGACAATATATCTTATATATATTTTAAGCAATATATCTGAAATATATCTTAAAATGAGATAGTCCCAGACAACCTGTGATATATGACGACAACCTGTGATATATGACCACCTTTTTTAGCCAGAGTATGGCCTTGTTCATGGCATCTCAGAATCCAAGATGGCATCAATGCCGACACCTATGGACAGGCCCCAAACCACTGCCACCAATGAAGATCAGCAAGAGACAGAGGGTCAAGTCCAGCAAGCTAAAGCAAAATAATGGTTCTCTCACCTCCTGAGCACCTGCTAGGGTATTGGAGCATCACAAGACCATGTTGCTCATAATAGACCCTTAAGGGAAGCTAAATGGAGAAATGGACATTTAGAGATTACATACATTTTCCCTAGTAATTTTCATAAATAAGTGGCTGGCCTGGGACCCAAAATGCTTCCCTCTCTACCCTGCTGCCAAATCACTGCATCCAGTGGTAACTGATCAGAGAATAACCGTGATGGAAGGCAAGGAGGAGAGAAGCTCTTGGATGGGACACTTGGGAGGAAGAGTCACTTATGAGGGCAAGAGCAGAGAAATAATATTTTAACGACGAAGTAAACCAAATAAAGTTGAGATACAAGCAAACAAATGATGTTACCTCTCAGCAGCAAAATGTCTGGCTTATTCAAAAAATTCATGCATTTAACATTCATTCAACAAACATTATTTTGCAGACCAAGTGATGATCAGGATACCAACTAGAATTTACCATAAGACAGTATCCCTTATCCCCAAAGAATGTATAAGCCAGGGAAAGAATAGATCAATTGAGAGCAGTGCCTGTGGCTCAAAGGAGTAGGGCACCGGCCCCATATACTGGAGGTGGCAAGTTCAAAACCTAGCCCCAGCCAAAAACTGCAAAAAAATAAATAAATAAAAAATAAATAGATCAATTTAATCAACTTACCTGAACCTTTCTTCTGGAAACCTTAAGGGAGGTTTACTGAATGCCTCAAAATATCACTAACATATTCTATGGAAGAAACAGGAATAAATAAATCAATTTTATTCTTTAAGAGGACAGATTTGACCTTAAAGGTTAACTCAGAACACCAGAATGAGGTAAAATTGAAACAGAACAAAAAATGGCTTTGTGTTTTAATATCCTAGAACTTTTCCTTTTTTCTCTTCAAGGAGTGATTATTAAAAATTGCATATCTCAGGATTGGGACCAATGGAGAAAAGCTGCAAGGTGGCAGACATCCCATTAAAACAAAGATAACTATACCATGGAATACTATTCAACCATTAAAAGAGATGGAGACTTTATATCCTTCGTATTAATCTGGATTGAATTGGAACACATTCTGCGTAGTAAAGCATCACAGGAATGGAGAAGCAAGAATCCAATGTACCCAACTTTAATATGAAGGCAGTAGATGAGCTAATATAAAGGGTGGGGTAGGGGAATGAGGGATCCAGGATGGGGGAGGAGGGAGGGGACAGGGGGTCATGGTGCACGGAACACCTCTTGGGGGCAGGACACAATCATAAGAGGGACTTTACCTAACAAATGCAATCAGTATAACCTAATTCTTTGTACCCTTCATGAATCCCAAACAATTAAAAAAAAAAACAAAGAAAACGCTTCTCATGAGAGCTCTTCACTCCTGGACCAGGCTGCTTCCCCAAAGTGCTTAGCTCCTTCCCATCTGAAGTGTTGGAGAAAGAGAATAAGAATGATCACTGTCAGGGTGGTACCAGATGGATTTTGGCCTGGGAAGCTGGAGAGAATAACCTCAGATTCGGGGGATTATCTGGGACCATCACTTCATGGAAAGGGCTCAGCAGACCATCTCAAGGCATTTGGCTCCTACAACATTCAAACAACATTCATTTTTCCCACAACTAACTTTTGAAACTTGTGCTAAAACTCATCACAGAATTCTAGGTAACACAAGTTCTCTAAACGTAACCATTGAATTTCAACCAGTGTTCAGTGCCCCACTGGTGTGGCGTGAGAGGATCTTAGGTTTGCCTTGAATATTTTTAAAGACCATTAATTAAATTATTTTCAAAAGAAGCTTAAGCACAGTATGTAGGATCTTTTTTTTTTTTTTTTTTTTTTTGGATCAACATAATTTAAGTGTCCCACGGAAGTTTAACTATAGGTTCAAGAGTGCTGTGAGATAAAAAAGGTTGGAAAACGTGGATTGTAACTGAACTAGTCTTTCACCTTGACTGGCTGTAGTACGTAAAAAGCCTGCAGGCTGAAAGGCAGGACCAGCTGGCCCCAAAAGGCCTTTCCCAGCCCCTTGTTTCCACAATTCCACATCTTACTTATCTGTCTGGCTGAGTAAATTACTACAAGAAATACCTCCTTCAAAGACCTATAATAAAAAGAGATTCAAGAGGACAACACCGAAGTGGAACAACATTCATGAGAACTCCGAGATGAAAATTCCCAGTCAGCCTTAATGCCGGAGAATTTACTTTAGGATGTAAAAATAACCCGTACTGCTATATTTCTTCACTTTATTTGCTCTCCTCTGTAGAGATTACTGCTGTGTGCGCAGCGTCGTAAGAGTAGAGAAGGTCAGGTTGACAAAAGTTCTTGGTGGGGAATAATCTTTAGTCCTCCAAATATATATTCCTTGCAACTTCCAGGCCACAAAAGCAAACTCTGGTTTGGAAAATGCCAAGTCCCATCTCTAAGGAAACTCCATAATGTCCAAATGGCCCCAAGCTCACATTGGTGTGGTTATAATAAACCATTAAAAAACATTAAGGTATAATTCAGATTGAAAGAGCTTTCAAGGTTGTTAATATTTTTTTCTTCCTGGTTTTGGCAAAGATGATATAAACCTCGGTAGAGAAAATGCCTGCTGCATAAAATTAAAAAATTTAAAATTAGACCTGGTTAAATTTGCTTTGTACCCACAAAAATAAGTAAGTGAGGTGATGGTTATGTTTATTAGTTTAAGCATTCCACATTGTATATCAAATTATCACATTGTACCCCATAAATGTATATATACAGTTATGATTTAATAAAAAGTAAGTAAAAAAAGAAAATGATAATATTTATGAAGCAAAAAGGTATTATTTAGCTTATCTGCAGAATAGAATTTACTTATTTTCAGGTTTGAGATAGTTTGGGATGGTTCTAAATAATCACTTTTCTTTTTCCCCCTGGGGAGCAGTATCTTCTCAAACCAGACACAAAAACAATTTGAAAGTTTGTTCAGGTTTCAAAGGAGACGGTGAAGGTACACAGGACTGCTATTCAACACATCAATCCCAAGACTACATTTAAAAGCCAGAAATGAAAACAGGTTTGAGGAGTATACAAGCAAAGTTACTATGTTTCCCAAGAATAATCGCCCATCAGCAACTGCCAGCTCCTACACTGTAGTTCTAAGAAAGCCCAAACCCTCCAAAGAATTCCAGCCCATCCTGGAATGAAGGCCCCACTGCAGAATGTTACAACAGCTGGAACACCAAAGATCACCATCTTTCAGACCTCATATGAAGCCACAGCATGATAAACAAATTCAATAAAATTACGAATTGGCAAACTGTTTGCAACAAATGTTATTTCCTGGATAACAAGATGGATAACGTACATTCTGCAACATATGCAAGGAATTATTGAAAACAGATGTAAATGTTCTCAAACTCGAGTCTTTCTCTGGCACAAATCTGAATATGTTGATTTTACATTTTGCTTTATGGCCACGCCCCCAAATACCTCAAACACTAGCCCTTGTACTGAGAAGACATCTTAGGAAGAATTTCTGCTGTCTTCCATTATTTCATAAAAACTTGTAACAGGGAGGGTGTTCCTTCCAAAAGCCCTTCCATAAGACACCAAATAAAACTTTGAATCCTGGATGAAAAAGCAGAAGTAAGGATGACCCGCAAACAAAGGATGGGAATTAAATGACTCCAAGTCTAAACTCCCCTGCTACCATACCCACATTATAAAGAATGCCCATGATACACCCGCTTCAACAACACAAAGCTCGTCTCCTTAGCTGAGTGCCACATAAACTTGACCTACCCATCCACTGACCTACCCATGCAGCTAAAACAGCCATGACCCTCCATCCTACCAGCACAATCAAGAGTTTTCTAATTGGTAAGAAAATAGCCTCCTAAGAAGGCACAAAAACACGGAATAGGTGATCATCATATTTTGGAAACGGGGGCCCAGAGAGGTATTTTCCATGAAAAGTAATTTACATTTTTCAGCTACAAATGCATCTTTTCTTCTAAGCAGAATCATCTGTACAACAGATTTGTATCTGAAAATAGAAGGCCAGATTTATGCAAAAATGATCTCAGGGGATCATCACAGAAACACACAAAAAAAGTAATTTTTCTGCCAAAATTATACACAGCACTCACAAGAGCTGTTTTTCAAATATGACCCCTAGACGCACAAAATGCACAAATGAAACACAATTAATACAAACCAAGAGTTCTATTGAGATCTTAAAGAGTTTGGGGGATGTCAGACAAAACATCAGAATAAAATTCTTCAGAGTTTAAAAATTACAGAAATGTCAAAACCTATATATTTCACATGAAAAAGGAATATCTTGCTTGGGCAAAAATTGGCCTTTCTATTTTGTTTTACTATGCCACAAATTCACTGGACTGTAATGTTCAATCTCTAAAATTCCCAAACTATGTTAACCCACCCCAACACAAAATTGTGATTATTACTTCAATAGATGTGAGTGAGTTTGAATCATAAAACTTCAAAGACAATGGATTAAAAGAGAACTCCACAGGTCCAGAACCATAAAACCGGTTAGGAGTGTCAGGCCCAGTAAGCTATCTTAATGCACACACTGATCTAGACAATTTACAAATCAAATGACAAAGGGATCATTTTTATTTACTACATCTAGAAAGAAATCGGAAATTCCAAGTAACTTTGTGTGTATGTACACAGCAGAAAAGTAAAAGGAAAGAGCTTGGCACCGAGGCTTGAGATATCCAGGTTCTCAGCACCAGCCCTGCACTTAGCTGCCATTTGACATCAGGCAATTCATTAACCTTTTTGAGGCCTTAGTTTCTTTATTTGTGGAAGAAGGAAGAGTTATACCAAAAAGTCTCCTAAGATTCTTTCCAGCTTTAACATCCAATATGTAGCAGATAAATCACAGTAGGATTAAGCAAGAGTCAGCACTTAATAATTTTCGAGGAGGTCAAATTCCCCACCTATGTTATAAGAATGAATCACGAAGCACTTCTGAGGCCCCCAAAAGCCATATGGTACTTTTTCTTCTACTGGAAGATGGGAAATAAGCTCCATTTTATATACTAGAAAGGGAGCAGGAGACAGAGAAAGTCCCACCTCTATTTGTCTTGACTTTGGACATTGCACACGCAGCCGCTGTTTATGTTAGCTGTCATCCTTTGATTTCCACTATAGTTTGCAGCACGGGGGTCACTGGGTAACCTCTGCCTTCAATAGCCTTACGAGCTCCCAACCCCCAGGCCAACAGGGCCTATGCATCTGGCGGGCTTCCTCTGACAGTTTCCAGCACTTGCCAAGAGAAGGTCGAAAAGATGCAGGGTAATGTCAACTCGAATAGTAATCTGTTAGGTGAATGGTTCTGTTGCTTACTACACAAGAGTAGGTTATGGTTTCATATATCATGTTCAATGTGCAATAGATATTTTCTTCAACCATTCATATTAAACTGGTGTAAATGTTTTTATTCCTTGCCACATTTCTGGGTGGTAAGCCCAGGCTCTCCCAGGAATTCGTTTGCTTTAAAACGCCATGCATCTCCAGGCAGCCCTACCTCGTAAAAAATGGGCACGTCTCCTAAATGAATTTCCCCTTTTTTACAGTTAATAACTAACCGACACAGCAGAAATACGCCATGTGTAGCCCTGTTTACTATAGGTGGTAAATCACGCGACTAGCGTCCTGTAATTCATTCTGAATAGTGTAACTCCATTCACTTGAACACGCTTTGCTCTGCACTGGTGGATGTTAATATCACCCAAAATCTGTGGGAAGCTTGATTCTAATTCGAGGTCTTGTCCTAGAAGTTGTATTTATTTGGGGGGAAGAAAGCGGGAAGAGGTTTTTTAGGAAGTGTGACACCAAAACTTCTGATGACCCTTCAGAAGCCCTTACCCACAGGGCAGTCTCAGGAGTGGGGCACCATCTAGAGAAGCTCAGCTCTGAGCTCTCCTGCCTTCCACCCTGTGTTCCACCTCACCTTTCCAGCCTTTTCCATCCACCAAAGATCACACTTAGCTGGTTCAGTTCTGAGCTCTCCTGCCTTCCATCCTGTGTTCCACCTAACCTTTCCAGCCTTTTCCATCCACCAAAAATCACACTTAGCCCATTCGTGGATTGATGGGCACTTGGGTTTTTTCCATGACTTAGCAATTGTGAATAGGGCTGCAATAAATATTCTGGTACAACTATCTTTGTTGTGACATGATTTTTGGCCTTCTGGGTATATGCCCAGTAGAGGAATTACAGGATTGAATGGTAGGTCTATTTTTAGATCTTTAAGTGTTCTCCATATATCTTTCCAAAAGGAATGTATTAATTTACACCATGGAATATTATGCAGCCTTAAAGAAAGATGGAGACTTTACCTCCTTTGTGTTTACATGGATGGAGCTGGAACATATTCTTCTTAGTAAAGTATACCAAGAATGGAAGAAAAAGTATCCAATGTACTCACCCCTACTATGAAACTAATTTAGGGCTTTCACATGAATGCTATAACCCAATTTTCACATGTTTTAATGAGCAAGTGCACATGGTGAATTTCGAAGTGAGACACTGAGTTTCTGGTACTTCCAAAACTTTATTTAAGGAACACCAGTTTCACCAAACACAAAATACTAGTTCACTTGTCTTCTTTCATGAATGCAAAGTGAAACCACATTGATGTGCACCACACGGAAACTCGCTGACCACCCTCCTGCCCCATACATTTTCAAAAATCTATATAACATGGATTTGGTTTTCATAGAGAGAAGGTTTTGTTATATTTGTGAACAAAGAAAATGTAGTATCATATAGGGTGACACTTCATGTACAAGTAAGTATGCTCTGTGATATTTTACAGCTCATTTAAACATTTTATGCATTAATATCATTTCTAAATGCTGACTTCTAAAAACCTGGCTGTATAGTACGTTGGCATTTTGCTACCTCTGCATCCATTCCGAATTTAATGTAACTTCAGAAATGAATTTGAAAGACATGACTGCATATTTATTTCTAACATATTTTAATTTGTTATAGTCATAAAAGTAATAGATACCATCAAATATATATATATATATATATGTAATTTTTATCCTGCTTCTTTGTTGTCATTGCTGCTATTGTTGCTCTGATTAAATGAACTCCTTACTTTAAACATAGTTAAAGTATTTTATAATGACTGTTAGACAGCAGGCTTTGGTGATTACGACCTTCTGTGGAAGAGAACGCAAATTCATCATCACTGCCTAACATACCATTTTAGAAAGTGATGGTGGTAGGTAGTTCAGAAACATGTGTTTTGTTTTGTTGTATTTTTTGCTTTTCCCCTATTCTGGTGTCTGCTTAATCAGTGTACTAAAATTTTTAGCTTTTTCTAAGCCACAACTCCTAAAATATAACCTGCTAAACAGTTGACTGTCTTCCAGTTCAGAAACTATTTGTAATGGCAACCAGTCAAATCATCTCCATCTCATGCAGGAGAGACTCTGCGCGTTTCTCCACAAAGTCTAGAGCGAACTGGGCCTTCTAATCTGTCTCTTCATATAGTCCTCTCTTTAGTGAACCTGATTTAATTAGCTATTTATCTATTTCTCCTCTGCCATAACAACTTTATTGGAGAGGATTTTATAGCCTTTCAAGTCCTGAAGTATAATTTTCCAGTTGGCATTCATTGAGACCCCATGGTCCTCCCCAAGCCTGGTTCTACATCAGTCAAGACCTGGATGTAGCTACTTTATATTGGTTTTCCAAGTGTATATCCTTTGCAGCGACCTTACAGTAAATATGGAAACTGAGTTGTAAAATTTAAGTGCAAAACTTAAGATACATTTGGGAATTAATCCTGAAGCAATAATCAGATGAGTGTGCAATTATCTACATGAAATAATTGCAAGCATATGACCCATAATTGTTTTTTAGCATTTATAAACAATTGCAAATAACTTAATTGCTTAGTAATATAATAATATAAAATGATTAAATAGTAACCATATGATACAAGATAATGTCATTTTTAAGAATAATTATGTACACCTATTGACCTGAAAAGATTTTCAGCATGTACTACTCTCTTTTTTTTTTTTTTTTTGAGACAGAGTCTCATTATGTTGCCTTCTGTAGAGTGCTGTACTGCCACAGCTCACAGCAACTTCAAACTCTCATGCCCAAGCGATTCTTTTGCCTCAACCTCCCAAGTAGCTGAGACCACAGGTGCCCGCCACAACACCTGGCTATTTCTTTTGTTGCAGTTGTCATTGCTGCTTAGCTGGCCCTGGTAGGGTTCGAACCCTCCACCTGTGGTGTATGTGTCCGGCTCCATAAACACTGTGCTACAGGTGCCAAGCCCAGTATATACTTTTACTGAAAAAGTTATAAAACAATAAGCATAAAATAAAACTTTATCAATAAAAATTAAAACACTTATCTGTGTTAGTATATATATGTAGGTAGGTACACATCTATATACACATATGTGTGCACAAGATTAGACACCAGAATGATACTAGATTTGGAGGTGAATTTTATATGTAATTATTTTTGAAGATCTGTATTTTTTACCATAAACATTCACTAATTGACTAATACTGATTTTTATAATACGTGGAAACTTTTAATCATGTTCCTATTTTCCTTTCTCCAAAATATCTTATAATAGAAAATAACAAACTCAAAACATTCTCTGCATCCCATTTTAGCCAGCACTCCATTTCTTTCCTCCATTTACACCTAAGCCTCTGAAGATATGTGTTTTTAATTTTGACTCTAGTTCCTCATTTTTTAAGCATTTTTAAAGTTATTCTAATCATGCTTTAAAATTCATTACTCTGTGGAAGTTTTCTCATCAAGGTGATACATAAGTATCTGTGGTTAAATGCATCCAATTTTTAATAATTCCTCATCTCATTTGGGCTCATTGCATTGTCAATTCTTTCTCCCTAACCAGGGGCTTCCATGGCGTCTTAAACTCTTATATCACAGCATGCATAAAACTTGAATTCTTGCTTAATTTTATGTCTCTCTATATTTCATGATGGCAGTACACAATCATTTTGATTCATAATCCAAAGCCTTTGCTGAATGTCACATGTATTGCAGGTGACCAACACATACATATCAACTTAACTAATAAATGAGTGATGAATATATTCTTTAAAGAGAATATGATCATCATCAAATAATATTTTGTTTTATTCTAATTTCAGGAATCTAGGTACTTTCAATGTTATGCATGTAAACTCCTCAACAAAGATAGGAGAGAGAGGAAAATAGAGTTCATATCTTTTTGCTTTAAAGTAGGTACAGTGAATTCAAGTTTTACAAGAGCTTAATAGAAAGCAAAAACCAAGCCCCTGAATAAATATATCAATTTTCTAAACTCACTGATAGAAATAGTAAAGAATCTCTTTGGTTGTTTTCCTTCCCTTATTCCCACTTGTTCTCCTATCAATCAAATATGTTATGTAAATTTAACCCATGGACCAGTAGATGGGAAAACAACAACAAAAACACAGGCTTGTTGAGATTTATTGAACATAGATTACAACAAGGACATACAGCTGTAAAGAATCTAATTAAAACGGGATGTTTCACCTTGCCAGCTATATCTCTTCTTTACAGTTAGGAGCTGTGATTTTATTTAAAGTGAGTTCCAAGATTTCCTCCCACCCCCAGGACATTGAAGGAGCAGCACTTGACAACTGGGAGGGGCGTGTAGTCAACGCTTCCTTCTCGGCTGGGTGTTTGGGCTAAAATCCTCAGCCTCTGCTTTGGCACATGTTTTACCTGACTATACATTTAGCTGCTGCAAAGAGGGAATTCCTCTTTCTGATTTGAGTGCCAGGTGATTATCGAGTGTAGAAAGAACAGTGGTTTCTGGAGTAACCAGATCCTACCTCCCATGTGACACGTGGGGCTTAGACTGATGACCTTGCAGTCTTCTTTAATGAGCTTCTCAAATAAGCTGTAGAAAGTGAAAAGAAAATTGTATTTTGGCTTTTAAAAAAATTCTAGCAATTTGTTCTACGGCATCAAGTATGTAGGGCACAACAATATGAATACATAGTAATAGGACTCTATTCTTTCAAGATGAAAGCAGGGGCAGAGTTTTGTTCTCTACCTTGGTTCTTTAGATAGCTAAAGAAAACTTTATTTGTTAAATATAGAATTTATGAAGATAATGCTTACTAACTCAATCTTACAAATAAAAGGAGTGTAATTCATTCTCTCCTCACTGTTTGCAAGAGATAATTATGCTACACAGGAGGCTGACAGGGTAGGAGCATGGTTCAGGGTAGAACACACAAAAGCTGATAGGAAATTTGGAAGGAGGACGCAATGATGTAGGCACTGTACATTAAGACAACTATGGACTTGGCCTTGAAAATAATAACTTACCTTCTCCGAATCATCATAGAGATTTTTATGTCATTATTGGCTATTATGACCTTTAAAAATCACAAATAAAAATGGACTGAATTCAGGCAGTGCCTGTGGCTCAAGGACTAGGGTGCCGGCCCCATATACCGGGGGTGGTGGGTTCAAGCCTGCACCCTGCAAAAACTGGAAAAAAAAAAAAAAAAAAAAAAGACTGAATTTAGCTACTAATTAATTTAGATTATATGTAGACAATGTCAAAAATGTGAACAATTGAATTGGTTAAAATAAAATAGTCAAATCAGCTATTTGTTATTTTCCATGACAAGAAACTAGTTGAAGGAAAGAAATGTTTGCCTTCAACAGGTCCAAGACCTTATCTATCATAATTGATGCTAAGTTTACCTTTCAATGGAATATGACACAAAATTTCTTACACTGTTTTATTAAGAAGAAAGAAAATACATCCTTTACATAATTTAGCATCTTGTTCTATGTTACTCACTATACTAGATAAGGTGACATACTTTACTATCATTTGATTCTCATAATAATTGTATAAAACTGATATCATTAATCCTGTTGCCCCCAAAAAACAAGTTAAAGAAGTCACAGTTATTGACCAAGGTTGCTCATTAAGTAAGTAGTGAGGCCACACACAGTCACACATATGTGCACACCCACCCCGCCAAATCTCCCCTTTACAACTGTTAGGTCCATGAGCTTTGGGCAACACCATGTTGCAAAACAGAGTCAATGAAGATAAAGTATGGGGGGGGGGGGGGTTAAGAATGCACTTAGGAATGGGTGGGTGCAACAGGAAATTGCAGTCTTGATATAAATGGGTGCACTTTGGTATGTGGTCTATTTAATAACCATTCCAGTAAGTAGGTCAGATCCCTCTACTGAAGCTTGTGAGCTGGATATGTAAGTTCAACACTAAAATCAGGGTGAGGAAGTGATGATTAACATCCATCACTAACCAACTTTTTTTGCACCTGCCTTTCCTCCTGTCAATCATTATTAATTTTTTTTTAACTTTCTCAGAGTTCTAAATGTTTCTTTTTATATCCTTTTCTTTTTAATGTATGCAATATTTTATCTCTCTGAGGATAATATTGTGTACTTTCAAAATGCCTTATTCTGATCTCTGTATTGTCTCTCTTTCTTTCAAGGTCATTTGTTTTACATTACAGTATTTCTTTCAATGTATTTTAATCCCAGGCTGTTAGAGCACGGTTCAGGGTAGAGCACATAAAAGCTGATAGGAAATTTGGAAGGAGGACACAATGACGTAGGCACTTAACATGTGCATAAGTCATGCTATCTGGAGAGTGTTTAGATAAGATTTTTTTTTTTTTTTTTATTGGAAGGACTTTTCACAGTTGTGTATCTATTAGGCACTTAATTTTGGTCCCGTTCCCATGCAATAAAATTCATGTGGCTTCTCTAGAGTTGGGCATTGTCTAATCCCTAGGATGAATTAGCAAACTTAATTGTCAGAACTTGTTTGACAACAGCTCTGATAGCCAGTCCAGAAAAAGTGTTCCAAACTTGTTTTGAGCGGTGGAGTAAATGCTGATGTTGGCATATAGCTTCTCAAGCGGAGTACTTCAAAGTGTCTGTACTGATATTCAGCAATGAGATACGTACAACTTTTCTAGGATGAATTCACAAACTTAACTGTGCAACTTTGTATTGAAGCTCTATACCCCAATATGATTATTTTGGAGGATGTCAGGAGGTAAAGTTAAATGATATTGTAAGGGTGGTACCTTAATCATATAAGATTAGTGGTCTTACAAGGGGAAATAACAAGGATCCCGCTGTTTCTACTATGTGAAGTGAGAAGAGCCGTCTGCAAGCTGGAGACAGAGCCTTTAAAAGAAGGAACCACACAAGCACCAATCTCAAACTCCCAGCCTCTAAAACTGTGAGAAAATAAATTTCCATTGTTCAAGACATGTAGTCTGTGTATTTTGTTGTGGAAACCTGAGTTGACTGATACAAGGGGCCATAGGATGGAAGAGTCTGTGTCTCACAATCCCTCCTCACGTGGGAGTTGCCAGCCAGTCAAAAATATATATACAGAGGAAAAGCATCTAGTATGTTCTGCCACTGAGAATTTGGACCTCATCTATCTGAAGAGCTGACATTTCATTAACAATCTACATTTTTTATTTGTTGTGGTCTTCTGATCATTTCCTTCTTCATCGTGAATTTTATACTTGACTTTCTTCTTGTCATTTTCTGCACGGTTGAGAGGGAGAGTAATCAGCATGTGTATTTTGTTCACTAATATCTGTCCTTGTGTTTCCACAACTGCTCAGCCAATGAGCTTTTAATTTTACCTTCTAGTTTCAGCATGGTGCTCAAAGACCTTACACTTGATGAAAATCTCTGCTTTTCCATTTCTGGACTCTTTTCAGAGTCATCTTTTAGTTCTCATCTGACCTATTTGTTTGTCTCATATCTGACTGCATGACCACACAACATGGATAAGCTCTAATTTCCAAGATCCTAGCTATGAAACAAACAATATTATCTCTCGACTTTGTTTAGAATATTTACAACTGGAGAATCTGGTGCACTGGAGTGAAGAGGGACAGAGGTTTGAACTTCAAGACAGTATTATGTACCAGGAAATCTGGTTCCAATAAGATGAAAAATGATGATTAAAAATTAATCTTTCTCTGGAGGATATATCACTTTCATATTAACACAATCTTTTGAGATCTTTACTGTCTTTTCATAAGAGAATTTGAAAAGGCAGAAAAGGATGTATGTCCTTGATTTCTGCGGAGTGTACCTTTATTCATTTCCCATCTTCATGGAGGACAGAGTGTACATGAAGGAGACATCTGTTTCCCTCCCTACTGGGGTTTGTATTAAGTGCTGTTCTTTTCTCAAAGGATGTGTATATTTTGACAAAGAGCACTAACTCATAGCTTACTTATTTTCTCTGCTAGGGGAGCTGATCTAATTAGGCTATACTCTTAATAATGAGTGATGTTATTTTCCCCCAAGGATGAGTAAGAAAAACACTGGTTTTCCAAGCATCATGCACCAGTTCTCCCTATGCAAATTCTCTTGGAAATGATAGAATAGGGATATAGTGATGGTGGTGGGTTTTCCTGCTCTTTTCTACTTGTGATTAGTTAGATAAGTGATTTAGACAAGAAATTTTCTCTGAGTCTTTGTCTTTAACTGAGAAAAGTGGAAACCAACCAAAAAGGCTTCTGGTCAAAGCTACATTCTCCTTGTCAGGTTTGCAAGCATTTAGAAAGCGTACTTTAACCACTTATGAAAATTTTTATATTTTGTCTTTATTAGATAGAACCTATAAGCAAGAAGAAAGAAGGGATTGAACCCCAACAAAATTACGAGAACTTTGTCAGTAGTCATTCTAAAATCCTGATGTCAAATTCCAGAAATTAAGGAATTTTGGGGAGGATACATCATCCAGGTTTTAAAAGAGGAAAGTTTTTCAGTGAGTAAAAAACTACATTTAGATTCAAAGTCATTGAAAACTTTGAGTTCCTTTGGCTATAAAAGAAGACTATATAATGCTAGAGAAGGAAGAATTCTGAAACTCTGTGACAGTTCCGCTTGCTCATCTCACAGGCAGGGAGAAGCTTCCATATATAATTGAAACTCTGCCATGAGTAATCTCTCAGAGAGCATTGATGACAGGCTGGACTTTCCCCCTGTTATGTAGGCTAGCTATAAAAGCCTAGAAAACAAACACCTAGATTTCTAACCAGGGGAAAAGCTGATTGTTGAAAATTCATTTCATTTTCACTGCCAACCTCATGCTAAGGCATGCAATAAAGTAAAACATAAAATGGTCAAAAACATAGATCCCCTTTAAATCATAAATGATGTACCCAGTGAATAATTCCACTGTGAAATCTCCTTGGAGATACAGATATTCTGAGTTGCCTGGGAGGATGGAGTATGAAGTCTATGTTGGTCTAAGAAAATTCAGAAAAATTGTGAGAGGTATTTTTGAGGATGTAAGAGATGGATACTATGGTGGTTATTTATGTTTTAAAAACCTATCAGAGGCAGAGCAATCATCTCTGATGAGGGAAACAGAGAAGTGATGGAGATGACCATTGCAGATGGAGGTGGTAATGCAGGTGTCTGATGAGAGGAGTAGTATGGCTCAGCTTACTGAGGATAAAATTAACAATGATAGAATGAAGTGGAAATAGTAGAGTAATTGTGGGGAGGTAGTAGGCTTAGTACTCTAGGGGATGACTTAATCCAAAAGTTTAATTGAGTACCTGTTGGCTTAGAGCCTCCTATCATATATCTAGAAAATAACTATCTTAAGTATTAAATTCAAAGCCTTATAAACTAATTGCTATTGCTTTTGAACTACATTTTAAAGAAACCCTTGCTGTGGGTGGTTAGTGATAAATAAAGGTGTCAAATTGCTGTATACAGTATGATATGAATTAATGATGTAGAAGATGATCTGTAAAATGTCCGGTTGAAGATTTATTGTATTATGGCAAGGCTTAGTATCGTTCCATGTTTGAAATTGATTTTCTTTCAGGAATTCTTGTTTCTCAAATCAGTAATGTGAGCAAGTATGTGGTGCCACTTTGATAATGTATAAAATGCCTGTTTCCATTCTTTCAAATGGCACATAAAAGGTAAAAAAGGAGCAATAGATTATTTCTGATGGATTTGACTTAATTTTTGACTCTGAGTTCAATTTACCAAAGGAAAAGTAGTTCAAAGTAAGTGCATAGCTTCTTTTGGGGGAAGGAGAGTGAGACAGAAGGGTAATTTATTTGATTGTCATCAGTGCTGGTTCTTTGGACTCTGGTCAATATTTACAAGAAATACTAGAGCATCTCTTGTAAGTAGAGATGGGCATGGGCCTCTACAGCCCCCTGTTCTCCCAAATGTATGCAAGTGTGCTTAAAAGAGGATGATGGTCCTCGCATGTGCTCTAGCATCTAGAAGACAGATAGTGGTTTACATCCTTCAACCTTTATGCAAAATTTATAATTACAGGGATTAAAATAATTCTAACACTACTGTTGAAAAAACATTTGAATTTTTTTTTTTATCAAGGTCATAGACTCAGAATACACATATTATTCTGTCCAAAGGTGGGTTCCATGTTCCTCTTTTATATTCTTAACTAGAATGGTACCCAGATATAATTTCAATAAATAGCCCTGAAAAAAAGCTTTATAATATATATATCAAACTTATTTTGGCCTTACTATCTACCTTATTTTCATTTCATTTTTGATGAATTATTGAAATAATGTACTGCTCTCTTTGCTTACCTCGTTTTTCACAGTTAGGTTAACTTTGCATTGTTTACCATGAATTTAGGGGTCACAGTCAGCACAGCTCCAGACACTGAGAAGGGAAGCCAAATGTGGACAGTCATCAAGGTGTGGGTCATTGTTCATAGGTTAAATTTCAGCCCCCAATTTATGTTCATTTGGTGGTGGTTAGACCACAGAGAGAGGCCAATGTATAGTGACTTAAATTTTTAAGAATGCCTATATCTAGTTAAGAATTTTTTCTTCAATGTAAACAAGTCCATGCTTTTAGTTATGAAAATATGAAGAGCTTATAAGAATATAAAATAAATGTAGTGCCCTTTCTAGTGCCCTTTCTTTCCATTAAGGGAAAGACTTTCCATCTTGGAACAAGTGTTTCCATTTTCTATAATCTCAATATCCTTATCCCTCCTAAAATGATCTTACTTTTTATTACAGAGTGTAGCTTTAGCAGTAATTACAAGGTGTGTAGTCATAAATTTGGATTCAAAATATGGAATGGAAAAGAGGGTGTTAGCCTTAATGTAAAGTTTTGTATATGTTTACACTTCCTCAGTAACTTTGAAACACTGCATTTACTATATTATTTCTTTCTTTCTTTCTTCTTTCTTTCTTTCTTTCTTTTTTTTTTGAGACAGAGTTTTTCACCTTTGGTAGAGTGCTATGGCATCATAGTTTACAGCAAATTCAAACTCTTGGACTCAAGCGATTCTCTTGCCTCAGCCTCCTGAGTAGCTGGGATGCCCAGTATTTTTAGAGACCTGGTCTCACTCTTGTTCAGGCTGGTGTGGAACTCACAAGCTCAAGGGATCTGCCCACCTCAGCCTCCACATGCAATCACCATGAAGCTGTTTTATTTTTTCAAGGTGCTGGAAACTAACTTGGTCTTTGTCCTCACATTTTTCTCAGATTACTCCAGGATTTTAAGGAGGTTGTTGGATTTAGTGGTTGGAAAGAAAGGGCCCTAGAAATGGCCAGACATGAAAAGGTGCCTCAGAGAGAGTAAGGACATGGAGATGGTCAAAACACAATGGAAGGCCCAAGTGCAGATGAAGGGACAGTCTACAAGAAACCAACACATGTCATAAAATAGACAATTTTGCTGCAGCAGAGAAAACAGTAAGTGGGTCCCTTTTGCTACTTTTTGATTGTGGGTGTTTAGGAGAAACTACTGCCATTGTCCTTTAAGGTCAGCTTCTATGTCTTACTAATGATAAAAATCTGTTGGAGTTTATATATAAAACTAAAGTAATTTCAAAGATATTTTAGTTTGGACTGAGGAAATTTTTAGTGCATTCCAGAATCAAGGGCAGTGGTTCTAAAAATTGGCTGCATATAGGATAACCTAAGTAGTTTATTAAACTATTTTGCTCAGGCCCCACTCCTAGAGAGTCTCATTCATTGGGCCTGAGGTGGAATTCAAGCACATAAATATTTTAATAAGAGATTTCTATTTCCTATTAGATTAGTGTCTGGAAGCTAATGATAGATTTTTTTTTTTTTTTAATTTTAGAAAATGGAGATTGAAGAGGTCATGCACGGTGGCTCATGCCTATAAACTTAACACTCTGGGAGGCCAAGGCAGGTGGATTGCTTGAGCTCAGGGATTTGAGACCACCCTGAGCAAGAGTAAGACCCCAGCTCTATTAAAAACAATAACAACAATAAAAAAACTAGTCAAGGCATTGTGGTAGGCACCTGTAGTCTTAGATACTCAGGGAGGCTGAGGCAAGAGGATCCACTTGAACCCAAGAGTTTGAGGTTGTTGTGACCTATGATGCCATAACACTCTACCTAGGGTGACTGAGTGAGTCTCTGTCTCAAAAGAAAAAGAAGAAGAAGAAGAAGAAGAAGAACAAGAAGAAGAAGAAGAAGAAGAAGAAGAAGGTCAAGAGAGGAGTCAGAAAAAGGACAGGAAACTAATGATGTTTATGATCATGAATTTTTGTGTGCACTGGTTTTCAAGGAATATTTTTGTGAAATAAAAGAAACCCAGTTTTAATTAAAAAAAATGAACCTGTAAATGCTAGAGAAGTGTTCTTAGTATTCCCAATTCCCCTCTTATTTTATGATAGCCATGACATATTCTACAATCACTTTTCTAATTCAACCTACTCTCATAAATCACATTTACTTCTGCTTCATGATGTGAGCCAAATACTTTACACTATTTAAAGTTAATGAAATGATGGTAAACAAGATGGCGTTATGGTGCTACTGCCTTGTCCTCTCAGAAATAGTGGACAATGTTGCCAATTAAGCTAGAAAACATTAGAAGAGATGAATTCAGCGAAGTTCCCAAATTAAATCGAACTTGCACAGATGCACAGTACTCTGATATAACTCTGCTCAATGAGCTTAAAATTAACAGTCCTTTCTTTGGAACAGTGGATAGATGTGTAAACTGGCTATGGGGCTTTATTTCTGGGGACCATTGGCCAACATGGAATAGCAGAGGAGAAAATGCTAAATGAGAAAAGATGTGAATATACCATATTTGTAGGAAGCAGTCTATCAGTGAGGCCAGAAGATGGAGAAAACATGATTTAATAGGCTGGGAAGAAGCAGAGACTAACATAAAGAATGTGCACACATACACATCCGGGTGCCTCAAGAAGCTTCAATCAGAATTAAAGAAAATCCTCCAGAGCTTGATATCTTGTGCCTTCCCCCAACCCAAGACCTGCATAAATAGCTTGTCAAGTAATTTTTTAATTTTGTTCATAGATTTAAAAACAATAAATTATGAATGATTTCATGTCAGGATCTATAAGGATGCTGTATAAGCCAGTGTTTGGTAAGGGAAAATAATAAACACTCCATTCGGAGACTGACTGATGACAATGCAACTATTTACTTCAGAGTCTCTCTACATCCATAAGAGGTATCAGCCAGAACTGAACCCCAAGTGTATGGCTCTAAAGCACATGGCTTACTATTGAAACCTTTTTTAGGGTTACCAAAGAAAATCCCACTGCCTCCATACCCATATTTGGGATCATAAAAAAAGCAGAAGCAGTAGAAATAAAAGAAATATGACTTCTTCCTACTTTTTGTCTTTAACCAACCATGTCCAAGTACATCTGATTGGCCAAAACTAAATTTTACCCTGAATCCAGGAAGAAAGTGAGGCTAGGAGATATAACTTTTGAAACTGCCAATTGCCAACGTGATTTAAGGATAAATGAACAACTTAATGACTCAATATCAAGTTGAATTTGATCTAATTATCACCCCAAAACTGAAAATGTAAAAATTTTAAAAACTACTGAAAAAATTCTTACTCTTACTCATGATGAAAGAAGCATAAATGTTGACTCCAATGCTGTGGCATTTTTATCTATTAGATTACAAAACAACAACAGAAAGAAACTTACTTACATTATATTTATTGATGAGAATATGAATAAAGAGGTTATCAAAATTGCAAAAGGAGTTTAAATTAGTGCAAGCTTTATGAGGGATATGTTGTAATATGTATTAAAATTAAATGAGCACATAATCACTGACCAGTATTTCACTTATAGGGCTTTATTCTCTCTCTCTCTCTCTCTCTCTCTCTCTTTCTATATATATATATATATATATATATAGAAATATATATTGGAATTTTCTATGGTAGGCATATGTACACACACACATACAACTGCAGAAAATTCCAATACTACCATACACAAGGGTATAATTCACACACACAGAGACATATATATACACATGTATGTATACACATACTTCTCTAAGTATGTTTATTTTGGAATTTTTAGTAATACCAAAAAGTTGAAACAAAATACAAAATAATCTAAAAGGGATTGGATGCAGACATTTTTATAGTACTTTGTTAAAACAGAATACTTAGCCATTAAGAGGAATAATTCATCCCTACAGGTAATGCTCTGAAATCATCTCCAAAATACATCAAGGATAAAAATCAAGGTATAAAATTCCACTGTGCACATGCAGTAGGCATAAAAAGCTATTGTATATAAAAAGAAAACTTTCTCAACAAGAACACTTTCTCTAAAAGAATACTCATGAAACTAGGGCAGCTGTCTTCAAGAAAGGAAACAAAGTGAGTAAAGAAAAAAGTTAGGGCAGAGATTTTGCCTTATACCCTTTTGTGGACATTAATTTTATACCCTGAGACATTATTTTATTTCCTGATCATTTCCAAGAGTTTTGTGGCTGAGTCTCTGAGGTTTTCTTAGTATAAGATCAAATCACCAGCAAAGAGCAAGAGTTTGACCTCCTCTGCCCCCATTTGGATGCCCTTTATATCCTTCTCTTGCTTCTTTGCATTGGCTAGAAGTTCCTGCACAGTGTGGACATTCTTGTCTAGTTCCAGTTCTAAGTGGAAAAGTTTTCCCCTTTTTACTCCATTCAGTAGGATGTTAACCGTGGGTTTGTCATAGATGGGTTCAATCAGCTTCAGAAATATGCCATCTATGCCTATTTTCTTAAGTGCTCTTATTCAAAAAGGATGCTGAATTTTGTCAAATGCTTTTTTTGCATCTATTGAGAGGATCATATGGTCTTTGTTTTTGCTTCTGTTGATATGATGTATTACATTTATGGATTTGCATATGTTAAACCCGCCTTGCATCCATTGAATGAAGCCTACTTGATCGTGATGGATAATTTTTTAAATGTGTAGCTGTATTCTATTGGCTAAGATTTTATTGAGTATTTTTGCGTCTATATTCATTAGTGAAATTGGTCTGTAGTTCACTTTGATTCCAAAACCAGGGTCCTTTCCTGGTTTTGGAATCAAAGTGATGTTTGCTTCATAGAGGGTATTGGTGAGAGTTCCTTCTTTCTCAATGTTTTGGAATAGACTTTGCAGATTAGGTACCAGTTCTTCTATGAAGGTGTAATAGAATTCTGATGTGAAGCCATCTGGTCCTGGGCTTGTTTTTTTGGTTGGAAGTATTTTTATTGTTTCTGTAATCTCAGTGATTGATATTGGTCTGTTCAAGAGATCTGTTTTTTTTCTGGTTAAGTCTAGGAAGATGGTATGATTTCAGGTATTGGTCCATTTCCTCCACATTGTCATGTTTCTGGGCATAGAGTTTTGGTAGTAGTCAGAAATAATCTCTTGTATCTCTGTAGTATCAGTTGTTATTTCCTTGTTTTCATTTCTGATTGAGGTTATTAAAGATTTTACTTTTCTATTTCTGGTTAATCTGCCAATGCTTTATTGATTTCTAAAGTAAGTTACTTAACATCTACTTACACATTAATTCTTCTGTTTTACTACATATATTTTTAAAGTTCTGGACTTCTTAAAAAGTCATATTTGTTGAGGTATAATGTGCACACATTATAAAATCCTTTTTAAGTATATAGTTCAATTATTTTTGACAAATAGAGATGTATAACTATCATCAAAATCAAGATACAGATTATTTTTTTAACATCTTTATACTTCTTTTAAGGAAAAAAAAAAAAAACCCTGACATGGTTAGAGAATGTCTAGAGAACATTACTAATTATAAAGCATTAACATTCAATTATTGCAAACACCCACATTAATTTCTGTGCTAGAGATACAAAAATGATGAGTGTTTTTTGAACTTTCTAGGTCATTCTTTACATTAGCTTGGTGTGAAGGTAAGTAAGAAGTTGGGAGAAGGATGAGAGGCATTAATAATACACAGCAGTCCCAAATGCTATATTTTAATGTACTGATGCTTCTGCAAATATTAACCTTATTCCAAGAAAAATAAGTTTCAGATAATGAAAGAAACATGGTCATGTAGGGTGAAATGATTGCTAATTGCATTTCAAGTAGTTTAGCTAAATTTTCAGTAATATTCTACTTATTTTCAAAGTATCTTTGTTTAGCCCCATTAGCCCAAGCATACATAATTAGTTTCTGCATTAGTCACCTTCCCTCACTCTTTGCATGTCTCTCCTTTGCCTCACTCTCTCTCTCTCTCTCTCTGTTTCTCTCTCCCTCTTTCTTTCTCTCTCTTCCACACTCTCTATTCTCCTGTCTGAACGTGGCATGGGAAATGAGCCATTTTTTCATTTCTAGGATACTCCTTATGGAAGATACTGGTATTCTGTGATCGATTTGACTTTCTCCTCTACTTCTCTTCTCCCCAGTTCAATCGGCTGCAAGACTATCAAAAAATAAGTGTTTTTTGTTTGTTGGTTTGTTTGTTTTTTGCATTGGTAACCCTCCCTTGAAATATGTATGGACTTTTTGTAATGCTACATTATTTCCTTTTAGTTTTTGTGCCAGAAAATGCACATTTTTTTCTCTTTACTTTTAGCATCTATAAGTACGGCAGTGCCTATGGCTCAAAGGAGTAGTGTGCCGGCCCCATTTACTGGAGGTGGTGGGTTCAAACCCAGCCCAAGCCAAAAAAACTGCAAAAAGGAAAAGAATCTGTAAGTAACATATGAATTTGCAAGGAAGGAATAGCAGCCCTAAACTGCCAAAAAGGAATTCAAATACCCCAATTTCTTAAGGGAAATAGTCTACAGCATTCTTAATACTTAATAGATTGGAGTCTTTTAATTCCTTCTAAATAATACTCAATACTCTATTGAGCCTCCTGAGTTTCCTTCTGTGTTGACCTTGCTAATTATATTTTGGCTTCTGCCATCTACCTGTAAGATTCATTAAACATTAAACAATGGCATTTTGTTAGGCATTTAGGAGGGACAGAGAAGGGAGAGATTGATTTCTTTTCTTATCCTTTCCCTTGAGATGCATATGTAAATCCTTCTTTAGGCAGAACCTGATGAATTCAAGCCATTGGGTCATTACTTTCATTTCCTTTTTAGTATCATGAGTAGCATTCAGGCACATGCTTATTTTAAATTAAATAGAGTTGCTATCTTGGCAATATTTTCAAACTCTTCAACTATATATGCAAACATTGTACACCCTAGAGAGTAGGCTTTGACATATCTTCAAATATCAAAACAATGATCAATGATTTAAGAATTTCCAAAGCAAACAAGAAATAAGGGCATGAATAAACTTTTGATGAATCTTACTGCATTCCAGAATGTTAAAGTTTGAAAGTGCTGTTTGAAATCATATAGTCCTAACTTTCTCACTTTATAGGTGAGTAAATTGGGATCCAGAAATACACAACAAACTACTTAGAGTGGAACTGATCTTAAACTAAGTCTCCATACTTTCAATCTAAGTTTCTTTGCACTTTAAATCCAACTAATAGTAATCAAAATGAGATATTTAGGATGTGTTAAAAATAATTTCACTTACTGCACAGTGCACTATATAGCTCTTTATAGTTTTACTCAAAATATTACTGAGAGTAAAGCAGGAACAGCTTCATTTTTGATTCATGCTGAAATAGGAAGGAGACATAAACCAGCTCATGATGATCTCTCTGGAAGAATGTTTCTATGTGGTCCAAATATGTGCTTTCATTTATATAAATCACTTTTTTCATCTACAGTACAAGTCATTCCACCTCGAAAATAGGACATAGCCTTTCCTAATGTTGCCTTTGTTCCTGCAAAAAGACCTTCATGACAAATTATTTAAGACAACTTGTACCACACATCAAAGTAATAGAAAATTATCTCTTTCAGAGCAGTGATGTTCTTGAGAAGGTCAATGGATTGTTGGTAAAATATAATGGAGGAAGTGCTTTATTTTAAATGATTGTGCTTATTCAAATACAATATTCTGGGACAGGATAAGGACAAGCACAGCTTTTCACAGTTCTTTACCAATAAATAAATGATAATGGTGATGCTCTGACTACTGAGTTACTAAACCCACAATATAGAGTTCAGCATTATGTTAGTCCTTAAACATTCCTCTGCCCCTCAGGAAAGTGTGAAATAACAATTGGTAAAATAACATTAAAAATAGAGTCAGTCATTAGAACAAAAGCTTATGAATGAAAAGATAGGATTAAACATGCTATTAAAAATGCTGATCCTATGTTCTAAATTTTGCTTTCATAAATCACCTGGAATATATCTAAACAAAACAGCATTTAACAATTTTTCTAAAATGTATGTATGAATATCTTCAATTAAAAAAAGAGACGAGAACACAGATGATTTGAGTGTCTATTCTATGCTAGGCATTCTACAAGGTGATTTGTGTGCATGACCCTATGTAAATTCCTTAGCAACCTACATGAAAACGGCAGCCTCATAGAAATCAGTTAAGTCAGCCAAAGTCATATGGGAAATCAAAAACAGAAATAGAATTTATTTTAAATATTTCTAAGTTCAATGTCTCAATAGTTGGGTAACTTATATGTATTTTTTTCTTTGATGGGGAAGGGGGGGACTCTTGGTAAAGAAATTCTTGGACAAAATTCTATTTAGCCTAGATTACAAAGAGTATGCAAAGTCCTCTACCCATCCTCCTCTTCTCCTTTCTTTTCTTCCTCATTCATTTTCATCATCATTATCACCTTTATTCATTTGCATAGCATAGCCCCCAATAGCGGCTCTAATCAGCCAAGTTGATGGGAGATCTACTCGCCTGGTAATCAGTCTTGCTTCTGGACACTGTTCAAGTCTCCTCACTCATTTAAGCAGTTTAAAGTGCTTGCTGGAGCTATTTAATCCTAAATCAATACACTGAAGGACAGCCCTTTCCTGTCCCTATACTACATGAGGGCTGGTTGGCAAGTTCCTATCCATACTCAAGAACTTGCCTTCTGTCCTCGGCTCTAGACCTCCTCGCAGGCTCCTGGAATCCACAAGTGTATCATGTGCCCTCGGAGTGATGTCCCTATGTAAGTCCCCCAAGCCAGATGGGCTAGAGTTCTAGTGTCCCTGTTTCCCCAGGAGTGGCTCATAAGGAGCTGTTTCTAATCTGTCATCTTACTCTTCCTCCCATCTATTTCTTAAGCACACACACAGAAATTGAGATGAGAATTGTGGTTTGCCACTTTGTCTAAACAAAATTATATTGGAGCATTTAAAAATACCTAACCCAAGACCCACACAGATATTTTGAATTTATTATTCTAAGGTGATTCCCTTGTATTTGTGCATTTTAGATATTCCTTACATTGGTGTAATGACTAAGTAGGTTTACACCCTCCCTTAACTTTGCTTCTCAAATGTTAGTATGCAACAGGATAACTGGAGAATTGCTTAAAACCCAGAATTTCTGATTCATTACCACTGTAGTAAGGACCAGCTTTTTATGTGGAATTCTAACAATTCCAAGGTATTGCTGATGCTCCTGGTCCAGAATCCACATTTTAAGAATGACTGTTAAATAAATAAAATCTGTCTTGGTAAGCAGAGTCATTAATTGATTATATTCATTCAAAAGTAACTGAATGTCTACAATGTGTATAGTGTCACACTGAGCTGTAAGAATTCAAAGAGGCATCAGAGAAAGAGCCCACAATCAATTTCTCCTTAGTAAAGTATCTCAAGAATGGAAAAACAAGCATCCCATGTACTCTATATTAATTTGAAACTGGTACATGAGCAACTACAGGCCCACATGAGAGAAAAAACAATTATATTCAAGAAGGGGTGTGAAGGGGCTCAATAAGTTTCCACTTACAGGGTACAATGAGGGGTATATGGCATACCTCCTGGGTGAAAAACTCAAATACACCTTGGGTTTTACCTAACAAACACAATCAATGCAACCTAATTATATGCACCTTTATAGTACTCTCAAATTAAAAAAATAAATAAATAAATAAAACAGCCCACAGTTAAGGAGCACATGGTCTTCCCATCTGTTCCAATATCAATTCTATGTCCAAAAAACCCAAACTCATATCTATTTTACATCGCTGCAAAAAGTAAGATGGGAGACTTGAATTTGATAATGACCTTGAGCTCCTCTATGTTTAAACTTATATGATCTTGTTTTCAAGTTGAGCAATATAGTAGGAGATAAGAATCTCTGGTTCAGAGATGGAACAGAAACTTCAGACTGAGAAAGTTCATAGTACTTGACTTTCTGGAAGAAAACTCTGGCTGCAAATCATTTTTGGCTATTATTTTATTTTATTTATTTATTTATTTTAATAAATTATTTTTTATTGTTAAATCATAGCTGTGTACATTAGTGCCATCAAGTTAGTAAAATAATGTACATCTTATAAGTCATCATCTTTTTAAAACACATGGAACCACAAGAATACTCACATGGTGAATGTTGTCTTCTGAGGATATTTGGTGCCAACAAATGACAACTTTGAATACCATAAAATGACAATCATAAACTCCAAAAACACTTTGTAGTTTTTAAAAAATGGGTTATCCATAAAGAAGTGCACAATTTTTTTTGTTACAGAAGAAAGAATAAAAAGCAAACAAACAAGCAAAAAAATACTCCTGAAAAAATAAGCATCTGAGAACATCTGCATATACAGAGTATAAAGAATTCAATCAATTGGTTTGGTGTTTAATTCCCCAAGCACTGGTATTAATGAAAAGGATGAAGTCTTCTGAGATTTGAATTACTCTGTTACTTTATCAATCTGATAAATGACATTTGTATATTTCACTGCTCTCCTTGAATTTCACCAACGGTGACAGATACACTCTATCTTGTAAAGTAGTCAGCTAGGGAAATCACCTTGGAAGAAGAAGAAACTAAAAATTTCTTAGAGAATCAAAGACGGATGAATTTGGAGACAACATGAAAGGCTCTGAGAAATGGACACATTCTGGGTCCAAGAACATTTGAAAATCCTACTCAAACTGGTTAACAAAACCTTCACTGCATTTTCTTAGTCATTGTGTTAAGACATTTATATTCTACCCTTAGGATGAAAGTATTTCAAACTGTATATAAAACCAGCACATTGTACTCCATAATTGCATTAATGTCCATAGCTATGATTTAATAAAAAATACAGTTTTACAGAATTTAAAAAAAATAAAATCCTACTCAAGGACTCTAAATATGAGATCACTCAGATGTGTACATGGTGATTGCTGACTGCCAAGACATTTTCTCTACCTACTACAAAATATTAATAGTATCATTCACTTAAGAAACAAAAGCGAATGTCTCTTAACTTTACAGTTTTTCCAGGACAGATTATTTGTTTGGTAGACATTGTGAAATAAGTACGTGGAGTGGTTTTCAGTTTCCTAACAAATAGACACTTTTTTAAATGTTATTTTTTTCTTGTTTTCTTTTATTTAACTAGAAACTTATCTTTTTAAAAAATCTGTATCAACTCTCTAAGAAAATCAGAAGGTCACTGTGTGGAATAATCCCAGTCTCTGAAAATGTGTGGTTGTACTCTGCCACATAGCAAGTGGACATAATGAAACACTAAAATATGCTTGTAAGTTTCCAATATATGGTGAAGAGTGAGTTATACTTCAGGCAATAGCCCAGAACTTTATTGGTTATCAAGTTTCTCTTTGATTGGGTACTAGTAGAAATACCACTCTTGATTATGAAACCCAAATTAAAAGAATTGCCCACTGAAGACTTTGTTTCACCAAGGTTCAGTGTCTAGTCAAGTTACAGGGTGTAAGTGTTGTCAATTCAATTATCTTTATTGATAAAGAATGTAAGTAGCCTAGGTTCAGGTAAGATGCTAATCTTTCAAAAAGATACATGTATTTCTACTAAATTATGAATTCATCAATTTGGGGGGCATACCCTTTAAATTATATTTTGGTTTCCTTTTTTTTTCTTCTTTTTTGAAAATAATTTAATTAATGATTAAATTTTTTTTTCCCATTGCAATTTTTTTCTCTTCTTTTTTTTTGTTTTTTGTTTTTTATTTATTTTATATATTTTTTATTAAATCATAGCTGTGTACATTGATATGATCATGGGGCATCATACACTAGCTTCATAGACCGTTTGACACATTTTCATCACACTGGTCAATACAGCCTTCCTGGCATTCTCCCAGTTATTGTGCTAAGACATCTACATTCCATATTTACCAAGTTTCACATATATCCTTGTAAGATGCACTGCAGGTGTAATCCCACCAATTCCCCTCTCTCCACCCCCTCCCCCCTCCCTCCTTTCCCTTTCTCCCTTCCCCTTATTCTTAGGTTGTAACTGGGTCATAGTTTTCATGTGACAGCCTTAAATTAGTTTCATAGTAGGGCTGAGTACATTGGGTACTTTTTCTTCCATTCTTGAGATACTTTACTAAGAAGAATATGTTCCAACTCCATCCATGTAAACATGAAAGAAGTAAAGTCTCCTTATTTCTTTAAGGCTGCATAATATTCCATGGTGTACATATACCACAATTTATTAATCCATTCGTAAATCGATGGGCACTTGGGCTTTTTCCATGACTTAGCAATTGTGAATAGCAAATGCAATAAACATTCTGGTACAAATATCTTTGTTATGATGTGATTTTTGGTCTTCTGGGTAGATGCCCAGTAGAGGAATTACAGGATTGAATGGCAGATCTATTTTTAGATCTCTAAGTGTTCTCCATATATCTCTCCAAAAAGAACATATTAATTTGCATTCCCATCAGCAGTGCAAAAGTGTTCCCTTTTCTCCACCTCCTAGCCAACATATCTGGTCTTGGGATTTTGTGATATAGGCTAGTCTCACTGGAGTTAGATGATATCTCAAAGTAGTTTTGATTTGCATTTCTCTGATGATTAAAGATGATGAGCATTTTTTCATATGTTTGAAGGCTGCACAAAACAAGAAGACAAAATAACTCTCACTTAAGTCAATGCAGAATTCAGTGGGTCAAATCTTTATATAAGATTCTTTATGAAGAATGATTGGGGACCATTAAAAGACTTCATACTTCGACCAGTGATCAATCTGAAGTCCATTAGAGAAGACTCTTTAGAGACAACTTTTCCAAGATTCTCCAGGGGCAGAGAAACAAAGCTTAAACTAAGTTCATAGAATCAAATAATTTGTTGTTAGAGGGAAATTAGAGGTCACTGGGGTTTGCTCCGAGCAGAGCCCTCCTTGCCTAGACCCCATATCTTTACACACTCCCACAATCCCCTGGTGCTGCATCTCCCTCCTCAGCCCCAGCAACCAGATCTGGACTGGCAGGTTCTTGAGATGGAAGATGGCATCTTATTCATTTCCAAGTCACTCCCACTGTACCCAGTACAGTGTTGGCCCACAGTAGGCCCTACATGCCTGCTGGATGTGGAAAGGGCAGATAAAGCACCATTTTATTTTTAACAGATAGGGATACAAAAATTATGAGCCAGAAAGGGACCCGCTCATGGTTCCACAGTGAGCTTGGGGGACGTGGGATGGGTAACTGGGTCTCCTGTGTCGGGAGAAGGTTCTTTTTTCTATGCCTCCTGGGCTCATAGAGAAGGCAAACAGATTTCTCTCATTTCCCCACAAAAGCCACAGGTAAACATGTTTATGACTTGGCGGCTAACCAAGGCCACAGTCACTTTACTAGGTCACAGTCCGACCCTGTCAATCTTTTTTTTTTCTTAATGGTGTTAACAACCACAATTTCTAACCTATAATTTGAAAACTCTCAACACCTCCACAGTGAGGACACAGCACACTGACTCCCAAACTCAGGCAATAAAATACCAGCCCCTCTAACTGGTCACCTGTGTAATAATTATTTCTAAAAATTACATTAATTTTGCAATAATGCTTTTTCATCTGCTTTGTACAGCACTATCTTATTTGTTAACTAGTTTAGTACTTGAACAAATATTTCTGAAAATGATGTTCTCTCAAAAAACATTAAAATAGGTGAAATTTTAGCCAGGTGTGGTGGCTCCCACCTATAGTCCCAACACCTCAGGAGGCTGAGGCAAGAGGATCAATTGAGCCCAGGAGTTTGAGGTTGCTGTGAGCTATGATGATGCCACCACACTCTAGCTGGGTGACAGAACGGGACTCTGACTCAAAAAAAAAAATAAACAAACAAACAAAACAAAACAAAACCAAAAAAAAGCAGGGGTGTAGGTTGAATTTTTCATATGTGAAGTATACTTCAATAAAGCTAACTTTTAAGTGAAAAAATAAAAAAGAAGAAGTAAATTACCAAAATTTTGGAACAAAACGACAATGAAGACATGAATTATCAGAACCTCTGGGATCCCTCAAAGGCAGTACTAAGAGGGAAATTTATAGCACTACAAACCCTCCTCAAGAGAGCAGAAAGAGAGGAAGTTAACATCTTAATGAAACATCTAAAGCAACTGGAAAAGAAAGAACATTCCAATCGCAAACACAATAGCAAAAAAGAAATAACCAAAACCAGAGCAGAATTAAAT
The DNA here is from genome assembly GCA_963574355.1 of Loris lydekkerianus. Classification (NCBI taxonomy): domain Eukaryota; kingdom Metazoa; phylum Chordata; class Mammalia; order Primates; family Lorisidae; genus Loris; species Loris lydekkerianus. Next base: position 137,427 of record CAUYPK010015405.1, read on the forward strand.
GAAATTGAAAACAAAAGAATTATACAACAGATAAATAAATCAAAAATTCGGTTATTTGAAAATGTGAATAACACAGATAAACCTTTGGCTAACCTAACCAGGAGAAAAAGAGTAAAATCTCTAATTTCATCAATCAGAAATGACAAAGACAAAATAACAACAGATTCCTCAGAAATTGAAAAAATCCTTAATGAATATCATAAGACACTTTATTCTCAGAAATATGAAAACCTGAAGGAAACTGACCAATACTTTGAAGCCCTTTACCTTCCAACACTTACCCAAAATCAAGTGGAAATGTTGAGCAGGCCAATATCAAGTTCTGAAATAGCATCAACCATACAAAATCTCCCTAAATAGAAAAGCCCAGGATAAGATAGCTTCACATCAGAATTCTACCAAACCTTTAAAGAGGAATTAGTACCTATATTACTCAACCTGTTCCAAAATACAGACAAAGAAAGAATACTACCCAACACGTTCTATAAAGCAAACATCACCCTGATCCCCAAACCAGGAAAAGACCCAAGAAGAAAAGAAAATTAAAGACCAATATTACTAATGAATATAGATGTAAAAATATTCAACAAGAGCCTAACTAACAGAATCTAGCAACACATCAAACAAATTATACATTATGAACAAGTTGGTTTTATCCCAGGGTCTCAAGACTGGTTCACTATACGTAAATCTATAAATAAAATTCAGCACATAAACAAATTAAAAAACAAAGACCATATGATTCTCTCAATCGATGCAGAAAAAGCTTTTGATGATATCCAGCATCGCTTCATGATCAGAACACTTAAGAAAATTGGTATAGAAGGGACATTTCTTAAACTGATAGAGGCCATCTACAGCAAACCCACAGCTAATATCCTACTGAATGGAGTTAAACTGAAATCATTTCCACTCACATCAGAAACAGACAAGGCTGCTCATTGTCTCCACTACTCTTTAACATTGTAATGGAAGTTTTAGCCTCCACAACTAGGGAAGAAACGGTGATCAAGGGTATCCATATAGGGTCAGAAGAGATCAAACTTTCGCTCTTCGCAGATGATATGATTGTATATCTGGAAAACACTAGAGATGCTACTACAAAACTCTTAGACATGATCAAGGAACACAGCAGCATCTCAGGTTACAAAATCAACATTCATAAATTGGTAGCCTTTATATATACCAACGATAGTCAAGCTGACAAAACAGTCAAGGACTCTATTCCATTCACAGTAGTCCCAAAGAAGTTAAATATTTGGGAGTTTATGTAACAAAGGACATGAAAGATCTCTATAAAGAGAACTATGAAAAGCTAAGAAAAGAAATAGCTGAAAATGTTAACAAATGAAAAAACATACCATGCTCATGGCTGGGAAGGATCGACATTATGCAAATGTTCATACTACCCAAAGCAATATACCATTTTAATGCAATTCCTATTAAAGCTCCACTGTCATACTTTAAAGATCTTGAAAAAATAAAACTTCATTTTATATGGAATCAGAAAAAACCTCAAATAGCCAAGACATTACTCAGAAATAAAAACAAAGCAGGAGGAATCTCACTACTGGACCTCAGACTACACTATAAATCGATAGTGAACAAAACAGCATGCCTCTGGCACAAAAACAAAGAGGTAGATGTCTGAAACAGGATAGAGAACCAAGAGATGAACCCAGCTACTTACCCTTATTTGATCTTTGAAAAGCTAATTAAAAACAATCGGTGGGGAAAAGATTCCCTATTTAACAAATAGTGCTGGCTAAACTGGCTGGTGACCTATAGAAGACTGAAACTGAACCCACACCTTTCACCATTAACTAAGATAGACTCTCACTTGATTAAAGATTTAAACTTATGACATGAAACTATCAAAATACTAGAAGAGAGTGCAGGGAAATCTCTTGAAGAAATTGGTCTGGGTGAATACTTTATGAGGAGGACCCCCCAGGCAATTGAAGCAGCTTAAAAAATATACTACTGGGACTTGATCAAACTAAAAAGCTTCTGCACAGCCAAGAACACAGAAAGAAAAGCAAGCAGACAGCCCTCAGAATGGTAGAAGATATTTGAAGGTTATGTCTCCGACAAAGGTTTAATAACCAGAATCCACGGAGAACTCAAACGTATAAGCAAGAAAAGAACAAGTGATCCCATCGCAGGCTGGGCAAGGAACTTGAAGAGAAACTGCTCCGAAGAAGACAGGTGCACAGCCTACAGACATATGAAAACATGCTCGTTATCTTTAATCATCTGAGAAATGCAAATCAAAACTTCTTTGAGATATCATCTAACTCCAGTAAGATTAGCCCATATCACAATATCCCAAGACCAGAGATGTTGGCGTGGATGTGGAGAAAAGGGAACACTTCTACACTGCTGGTGGGAATGCAAATTAATACATTCCTTTTGGAAAGATGTTTGGAGAACACTTAGAGATCTAAAAATAGATCTGGCATTCAATCCTATAATGCCTCTACTAGGTATATACCCAGAAGACCAAAAATCACATCATAACAAAGATATTTGTAATAGAATATTTATTGCAGCCCAATTCATAATTGCTAAGTCATGGAAAAAACCCAAGTGCCCATCGATCCACAAATGGATTAATAAACTGTGGTATATGTACACCATGGAATATTATGCAGCCTTAAAGAAAGATGGAGACTTTACCTCTTTCATGTTTACGTGGATGGTGCTGGAACATATTCTTCTTAGTAAAGTATCTCAAGAATGGAAGAAAAAGTATCCACTGGACTCAGCCCTACTATGAAACGAATTTATGGCTTTCACATGAAAGCTATAACCCAGTTATAACCTACGAATAGGGGGAAGTGGGAAAGGGAGGGGAGGCAGGGGGGAGGGGGCAGAGGGAGGGTGATTGGTGGGATTACACCTGCGGTGCATCTTACAAGGGTATCTGTGAAACTTAGTAAATGTAGAATGTAAATGTCTTAACATAATAACTGGGAAATTGCCAGGAAGGCTTAACCAGTGTGATGAAAATGTGTCAAATAGTCTATAAAACCAGTGCATGTTGCCCCATGATCGCATTAATGTACACAGCTATGATTTAATAAAAAAATTAGTTTATAAAGTTCAAAAAAAAAATAATTTCCTCTTCTCAGTTTTCTGTCTTCCTGGAAATCTTAATTGGATACGGAACCTCCTAGAACAAGTTTCCGTCTCTCTATTATTCTATATTCTGTAAAATTCCCTTGGCTTATTGTCAATTCTGAGTATTTGAACTTTTTATTTCAAGAATCAACCTTTGAATTTCCAAGTGCACTTTCTTGCTCTGATTTCTAGAAGTGACAGCTTCTGGAAACCCGCTGAGGATACTTGTTAGCAATTTTTGGTTTTCTGTTGGATTTCTGCATTAGCTTTTCGTTTTCTTCTGTCACATGGATTATCTCTGGGTCGGGGGGTTGTTGTTAATCGTTACTTTTTGTTCATTTGTTTTCAGTTCCTTTGTGGTCCTGCAGTTCGTTTTATGCAGCAGATCTGACATTTTTTTTTTTTTTTTTTTTTTTTTTGAGACAGAGTCTCACTATGTCACCCTTGGTAGAGTGCTGTGGCATCACAGCTCACAGCAACCTCAAACAAGTTTAGGCGTAAGCGATTCTCTTGCCTCAGCCTCCCAAGTAGCTGGGCCTACAGGCACCCACCACAACACCCAGCTATTTTTTTTTTGCAGTTGTCATTGTTGTTTAGCAGGCCCAGGCTGGGCTCGAACCCACTAGCTTTGGTGTATGTGGCTGGTGCCCTATTCACTGAGCTATGGGCTCCAAGCCAGGCCTGGCAATTCTCGATTGTCCATTCAAATGTAGAAGTAAAGACCGCACAGAGGCCTGCTAGAAGCTCTTGTTCCCAGGTGGGGCTTGTCAGCCTGAAGTTCCCACTGTGGGCTGAGCAGGTTGTGAGCTATGACGTGGGCACCCCCTACACGATGCCCTTCCAGAGTAGGGAAAGTGCAAACACCCCCAGTAACTGCAAACACCCCCACTAACTGCCAGGATTCTCCTTAGGCAGCTGATCACCTCTCTTTAGAAAAGAACCTATAATTTTTTTTTCTGCATAAAAGAGTTTTCCAAATATAGATCTCCGGTCTCTCCCTGTCCCCATTGCGACTGCGCCTATGGGGGAGGTGTCATTCTGGAGGCGCGCTACCGGTGTGGCGGCCGCCCCTTCTGCGTATGTTCTGGGTTGTGGGCTGTAGACAAACATGTCCTCTGTCCTGTGTACCAGTCTGGAAACATTTGCTGAAGTTGCCTCTCCCATTCCCTTCATTGTTGTGATTTATTCTTTTAAAGTCATTTTAATTGAGTCTCAGAAGGAGAAGGGAATAAATACATGTGCCTACCCTGTCGTTTCGAACCCGCCCCCTTTTGTTTCTAACCTATTTGGAACATCTGGCTTCCTGGTATTAGCACTTAGCATCTCCAACTTAATGTTCCCAAAACAAAGCTGCTACATCTCCTCCGCCAGCCCCCAACACTATCTGCATCTCCTCTGATCACATCCATTATAGGGAACTGCATCAAACTCCGCCCACTTGGTTAAATTAGAAATTTGGGTCACTGTCATTCGTCCCTTTCTCCTATCCACATCTCAAGGCAGCACTGGGGTTATGGGCTCCCAGATCTTTCCAAAGGAGCTCCAAGCGCGATTGCACCTCCCACCAGTTGCTCCCAGTCTTTAGAACTGGCAGTGTTGGGCGCTGCCTGTGGCTCAGTGGGTAGACCGCTGGCCCCATATACCAAGGATGGCGGGTTCAAACCCAGCCCCGGCCACACTGCAACAAAAAGTAGCCGGGTGTTGTGGCGGGCACCTGTAGTCCCAGCTGCTCAGGAGGCTGAGGCAGGAGAATCACCTAAGCCCAAGAGCTGGAGGTTGCTTTAAGCTGTGATGCTACGGCACTCTACCGAGGGTGACAAAATAAGACTCTGTCTCTAAAAAAAGAAAGAAAGAGAGAGAGAGAGAGAGAGAGAGAGAGAGAGAGAGAGAAAGAGAGAGAGAGAGAAAGAAAGAAAGAAAGAAAGAAAGAAAGAAAGAAAGAAAGAAAGAAAGAGAAAGAAAGAAAGAAAGAGAAAGAAAGAAAGAAAGAAAGAAAGAAAGAAAGAGAAAGAAAGAAAGAAAGAGAAAGAAAGAAAGAACTGGCAGTGTTGGCTTTCCCACTGCACACAGGACAATGCATCACCCAGCTTGCCACTTAGCCTCTTCAAGGTCCGGTCCTGGTCTGTCTTTCTAACCTTACCTCCTGGTTTCTTCTGGTTCCCGCCCTGTGGCCTAGTGAGACCAGCCTCACTTATCCTTGCATTTGTTCACCCTGAGACGCCCTGCCTTCCATATCTGCCTTTGAAATCCTGCCCATCCTTCCAGGCCAAATTAAATGCAACTTCTCCCAGGAGGTGTCCCAGATTTCAGCCCTCCTCGTGCATCTTGTCGTGCAGCTGCTCTGTACTTAGGGATTGGGTGGATAGAGATCTGCTTCCCCACAGAGCTGTAAGGTCCTGGAGCTGAGGTCGGTCATGTCTGGCCTGCCCACCAGTAGTCCCTTGGCAGACGGGGCGGTACAGGAACAGAGGAAGGGAGTTTACCCAGTACTTCTGTACAATGAGCCTCAGGGCTGGGACTGGACCTCAGGATGGTCGTGTGGCTTGCTGGACAGCTCAGCCGATGCCCACGTGGTGGTGCTGCTGGTACCATGCTCACATGGCTGCAGGGGAGGCAGAAGGCAGCTCCACAGCTCTGTCTCTCCTGCCTTAATGGGCAAATGTAGTCATTCTCTCTGAAAAACATTGCGTCCACCTCCATGAGAAAACAAAGGGAGTGATGGGGCTACATTTACCCTCTGCACCCTTCTCTCCTAGCTGTCCCTGACACTGCTTATTAACTGCCTGGGGAGTGAACCCAACACACACAGCCAGGACAACAAGGCTAGGTATCTCTCCCACCCATCCTGGACTGGAGGCCTCAGTCTTCTGCAAAGCGGAGAGTGACATCCTGGGGTATTGACACCTACAGGGTACAAAGACAAGGTGCTTAGAGCCCTGGTTGGTGGTAGTGTGCTGGGCAGGTGAGCTGGTACCCTGGCCCCCATGTGGGGAAGCAACCATCTCTTATTTCCATCTTCCCAGCAGGAGATTCTGCTAAGCAGCTGCGAAGTGAGGCGCTTGGAGCCTGCACACCTTTTTCTTACTGAGAGGCTCCTGCCTGTGACAGGACAGGCAAATTGCTCCATAAATTATGAACCTGGAAGGAATCTGCCAGTCACCTCCTATGGGGTGTTAAGGTTGTTCCCTATGAGTGCCCCATTCTGAAGCAATTAGTCTAATTGCTTTTGTTATTTCAGAAAACAAATTAAACCACCCAAGTGTTTCAAGGTAGAAAAAACGTCTGCAATGTATAAGAAACACGTTTTAGGAGCGTTTAGTTCACAGCCAGCAGTGTCTGAGCAAACAACCAGGAAGCAGTCACAGGGATCGAGCACAGGCAGCTCAGAAGGCCAGGACCTTCCTGAGGTGAGCAGCATGCTTGGTGGGGACACGGCCAGCCCTGTACGCCTGGCCGGCTCAGAGTCCTGCCAGGTCTGGGAGCCACCTGGACTCCTGCCCCTCTCTCCCTGTCACCTGCAGTCTGTGCAGTGTGCCTCCTGCCCACTCCCTCCATCACAGCCCTGTTCAGACTCATCTCTGTGGCTGGGATCAGGAGAGCAACCACCCAGCTCCACCCCTTATCTTCCTCCCGGCTGCCCTCCTCTCTCCAGGCCACTGTGAGAGGCTGCCTGAACCAAGTAACAGTTCGATCCTAACCCACCACTGGTAGTAGCTTTGTGCTTTTGTGTAAGCTACAGCCCCTGGCATTGGGGAGCTGAGGACCAAACCCCTATAGCAGGTTTGCCTGCTCTTTCTTGGGCTTTGGGAAACCTAGTTTCCTTGTGTCATACCAGAGTCATACCACCGTGCCTTTGTCCCCATGTGTGTGCTGTGGTGCACACACACACATACACACATGCACACACACACACACTCTGACCCAAGGCAGATTCTCATTCCTCAGGGCCGATCACTGTGCCTTGTGAGGCCTTCCCTAACCATGGCAGGGAGAGCTGCTGCTCTCTCCTTGTACCTTGTGGCACTTAGGATTACCTCACTGTCACTCTATTTTCCATCCATTTGTGTCTGTGTTGCCCTCACCAGACTGTGAGCAGCCTGGAGAGGCAGGGCCTTGCCTGTGTACTTCATACCCCTGCCATGTGGTTACTTAGATGGAATTCAACTCTTGAATGGCTTAATGATGGATGTGTAGATAGATGGACAGTGAATGAATGAGTAACTCTGAAAAATGATAAATACTCTTGTCCCGAGAACTCTTCTACCTCAAGTCTACTCCAAATAGGGAACTAACTCAGGGAAAAAGGGAGAGAAAGTGGTTTGGTCAGGGACTCTGGTCCCCTCCCTGTCCCTCTCTTTTCCTGTGTGGGAAACAGGTTATGGTGAGAAACTTGTTCAAGGAGGGGATGACATTGTGATGACAGAGGCTACACCCTGTTTCCTTCCATCCAGAACCAAGTGAAGAACACAAATTATCCTTTCTCCTATTCCACAATGAATGAATGAATGAATAAAATTTAAAAATGGGTGTCAAGCCCAAATTTATCTCCCTTAAGTGCTAGCAGTATAGTTGTCAGAAGATGGAGATCTAGTCTCCAAGACAAGCTAGACACCTTCTTCTGAGTCTCTAGAAAGGGCTTGAAAAATAGAGATACTCGTTAGTGTAAAAGTGACCTTGAATTTTTTTTTTTTTTTTTTTTTTTTTTTTGTTTGTTTGTTTCTTTTGGAGACTGAGTCTCACTCTCTCACCCTGGGTAGAGTGCCAGAGCATCATAGCTCACAGCAACTCAAACTCCTGGGCTCAAGCAATCCTCTTGCCTTAGCCTCCCAAGTAACTGGGACTATAGGCATGTACCACAGAGCACGGCTAGTTATTCTTTTCTTTTCTTTTTTTTTGATAGAGATGGGGTCTCACTCTTGCTCAGACTGGTCTCAAACACCTGAGCCCAAGAAATCCACCCACCTTAAAATGACAGGTGTAAACACTGTCAAGTCCTTGATTTTATGTTGAAAAACAGAGGCCAGTGCAGCCAGAAGGTCTATTCTATTCTAGGGACACAGACCACCAGCCTCAGAACCACTGGGGGGATTTCTTAAAACCAACTTCCAGGGCCTCCACCCAATCCTGCTGAATCAGAATCTCTGAGATCCAAGAACAGGTATTTCAAATGAGCTTCCCTGGAGAGTCTCACAGGGAAAGGGTTGACACCACCCAAGAAATTCCAGTGGTGGTAGGAGAAGCATTTAAAAAAAAAAAAAAAAAATAGAAACTTGAGTTGTCTTATCCTCTCTCCTTGCAGGCCCCAGACCTGGGGTCTTGGAAACCCGTCCAGTGTGGTCAGGAGCTGCTTACCAACTGGGGCCTCCACAGGCCCTGCTCTTCGATCTGCTCCCCATAGCACCAACCCACCCTTATCATTACTTGAAAGGACCATATCCCTGTTAGAATCTGTTTTACCACCTGTACCATGACTGTATGCCATGTGGTCAGACTCATGATTAACTCTCTTGTTCCTGCCTCAGACAGGCTGCGCTGTCCTTTCATTCAGGTTTATGTGGCCACTGTCCCCAAGGCCCACTGATAGCTCAGTTCCCACGCTGGGACCGTCCTGGCAAGGAGCACTTACCCGGCTCCACTGGCCACATACCTCTGTGCCCTCTGTAAGGTGGGAGGACCTCCCCATCCCCTGCCCAGAGCAGGCACTGGCTCTGGGTCATCTGCCCCAGGATGAGAACTTAGGCACACTGCACAAGGCTAGCCTGCCTCTCCCTAAGTCCTCCACTGCAACACTGTGGGTTCAGCACCTGGCCGAGGGCTTCATGGAACACGTGGCCCAGGACCTGCCCTCAGGGAGCTCACTCTCTAGGGAAGAAGTGACAATGGGTAGTATAAAGAGCACAGAGTCCTGTCCACATTTATGTGGCACAATCCAGAGGAGCACAGAGGAGACTAATGTGGGTTAAGCCAGGTAAAAGAGACTTTGAGAGGCCATCAGAATTTGTGCCTGACTTTGGAGGGTGGAAGGAAAACGGGTGCTCCTGTTGGAGAAGTCACCAGCCAAAGGAGGGAAGGGAGTGTGGCCTGGACAGAAGACAGGAGAGGACAGGCACTGGGGGGCCAAACTACTCTGTCTGCAAATTACCATTTCACCCAGGAGAGGGGAAGTGCCTAAGATGTGACTCATTACAAATCCAAATTAAGGCAGGTCAGAGAAGGTTTCTATTTAAATTAGTAGTTCACTCAGCCAGGTTTCATATGAAATGCATAAAAAGCATGAAAATGGCCTCTTCTCTTGCATAACCTTGAGAACTTCCCCCATGAAACTCTGCATCTGGACAGACTCCTGCCTGACTGGCCCTGGAGCCACGTGCTCTCCAGCTTCCTCACATGGTTTTTCATCCCACGGTGACAGGCATCTGTCCCTCCATGTGAGGAGGGTGGGAATTTGAGCGCAGCTCCAGGATCTGCTTGGTTGGGAATGATGGGATCAGCATTTTTCCATGAGGATTACCCCTCTGATGATGCCATGTTTGTAAAACCAGTAAAGGAGGGTTTTTTTTTTTTTTCTTTTAATGAAAGGGAGAGCAATTTCCTATGAACAAGTTGGTATTTTAAGCCTGGGCTGTCATTTTGTTTGGGGCATTTGGTGGTAGGGATAGGACTATCTTCCCCCTTATTCAACCATACGAATAATCTTCCTGGCATATGACCTCAGCAAGGAAGAATGATCTTTTCATTTGGAAAATATAGAGGCCTTCAAAGTTAGTAAGTTGGGCTATTCTGGGAACCTCAACTGGCTCACCTGGCCTGACAGATTTGCGCTCAGAACAGAGGCAGATGTTGTGCTGTGAGTGTCTTGTGCAGATGGGGAGGGAGGCATTCACATTCCTTGGTGAAATTTTGCCATGCCAGGAGCAGAGCTCCTAGGTGGAACATGAGGGACCTTGAGATGTGAGATGGTTGATCCATCACAGCTGTGATCCATCCGTGAGCACTCCTCCAGGTTCAGGGTTATCATTTCAGGAGGTGACTGGGACTGAATTCAAAATGACAAATCAATATACACATGATAGAATTATTTGACATAGAAGGCTTAGAATTCTCCTGTACCAAATTGGTAATGCCAGTAAAGAAGTCAGCCCTTGACTCTGTCAGCCTCCACCTGCCTTTTCTCTTCTTCCTGTCTTCTTAACCTACCATCAGGTGCTCCATATCTTCAATTACGAATTTATTCATTCATTAAGTCATTCTCTTTCCTCATTTGCTTTCAAAAGATAATTAAAAGGAAAGGCTATTAGTCATTTACAAGTTAAGTTCCTTGACATAGGATATTTGTACTTAAAACTTTACAACCTGGACTTTAACATTACAAAAGCAAACTATGTAACCTAATCACATGCACTCCCATATTAATCTGAAATTTAAAAAAAACTTTAATCCTCACTGTGATGTGGAAAACTCAGTCCCCAATGATGTAAAAATTTTGTACTAGAAGGCTGAGAAGCCAGGAGGAGATTGGGGGGGGGGGGGTGCTTTGGGTAACAGGCCTTTCCCCATACATTGCTGCCTGGGCCTGGCCCACTGGGAAGAAAAGCAAAACGTGGATGCCAAGGGGAGCTAGTAAAGAAAAGTTATTCCAACACTTGTCGAGATGGCAAGGAAGATTTCATTCAAGACTGCTGCAATAGGAGGCGGGGCTGTCGAAGTGGAGAGAGAGGTTGGACTCAACTCCAAATACAACAGGAACAAGTAAGGGCTCAGCCAGTGGGCAGGGAGAGCTGGAATAAGAAGAGGAATTTGTTAGGTAGAGGGATGAGAAATGTGATTAGATACCAAGGGGGAGAGAGAGACACTTGATTAGATATCAAGGAGGGGGATTTAGGGCAAACTGGCTCATTACGAGTCTTTGCTAGGATTGGGCTCAGCAGCCTGAAAAGTAGGCCCCATGGAGGAAAGGGCTCAAAGGAGCCTGACTGAAATTTAGTGAAGTCTTTGTCACCAGGTATTCATAAGTAGAGTGTGGCCCATAAGGCCTAGCACACTGTCACTATGGATGCTGCAGTGGCCCTGGCCTGTCATGATTTTCTGTAGGTGGTTCATGATGAGCAAAGACAGTTTAATTCCTGAGATTCCTACCTGATGTGATATTCCTCAGCCAAGCTTTGGAAACAAATCGAGGCCAGACTCTGGTTGATTGTGAGCTCCAGGGATACAAAGGACCTCAGAGCATGTCTCCCACCTCTGAGATCTCAGGACTTGGCCCCGGGACAGCTCAGGAACTGGGGGTCTTAGCAGTTCATCTGCCCTCTCCAGTTATAGGAAGCTACACTCAGGAGTAGGGAAAGTTACTTTCATACATAAAATGGCAGACCCCTTGTTATTGTTATCAACAGTAACCAGTTTCCTTCCACTCTGCTATCCACCATGGGGCAGCTTAGCCCTCTAACTGGACCCTACAGGGTTGCACACAGACATCACCACAACCAGGGAAAGAAAAGACTGTCTCTTCTTCTTCTTCTTCTTCTTCTTCTTCTTCTTCTTCTTCTTCTTCTTCTTCTTTTTTTTTTAGAAATATAAAGTATTTTTTTATTCACTCAAACACCAATCATCTTAAAATTCTACTCTACTTAGGACAGCTGTCATCAGCGTAGAGGACACTGGTAACATTAATAGGCACAAACAAACAGTAAACATTTGGGAAATATTTTACAATATGCTCCTAATTGGTTTTCCAAACCAATACAAACATTAGGTGAATACTTTCACTGCTTCAAAAATTCCTCAGGGAATTTTCTCCTTTGAATATGCTAGGTCTTTAGTCTTAAGAAGACTGTCTCTTCTTAATCTTTCTTTAGTTCCCATCACAATTCATTGGCCATGCCCCTTCCTGAAACAACCATTGGCATGGAGATAAGATTTCAGGGGTATCTTTGACTAATTGAAGGGAAATGGAGATTATAGAGTCAACCAGTGTGTCCTCTACACATAGTACTTTAAACCCATTTGAGTTGAATGGAATTCTGGGCCATGGAGTTGACTATTAATAGACTAAAAGATAATTAAAATGTTTTCTACATCTTGGAGTGAGAGAAAGCAAGTGAGGACATGTGCGACCTGGCATCAAAGGGGTACAGAGCTTGGGATGTTTCCTCAGGGTTCTCCAGGGCATTGGGAAGTGGGGTGCTGAGCTCCCAGGTCTTGCCCCTATACGGTTGTGTGTGCCACACCTGCTCATTGGCATCTGGTGGTCCTGAACCTGGCCAGCTTTCTCTCTAAGGAGGAGTTACCTGTTGTCAGGGCCTCGAGAGCAGGAAAGGATGTTGGGGTGTCACAGAAGCGGGTATCACCAGCTGTCCTGCCCAGTGAGGATATGGCCTTGAAAATCTGTGTCTGCTTTCCTCTTCTCACGGCCACCTTCTTTGGACAATGTCTGTCTGTGACTGACTGAGGCCAAGGCAAGATAGTGTTTGAAAGTACATGGCCCACTTGTTGCCTGAGGCTCTTGTTTTCTTCTCCTATCTTGGCAGGCAGTGGAGGTTGTGTGCTTGCAGGGCTCTTCGTATAAACCTACACAGGCCTAGAGCTTGCCTTCTCCTTGCTGAGAGCTGTAAGGTTCTCAGGTGTGGTTATGAGAATGTGAAATTATTTTCTCCTTTGAACATCCTAGGACTTTTATTTTTAAATGTGTTGTGGGGGATGGAATTCTCAAAAAAAAAAAAAAAAAAAAAAAAAAAAGATTATCAGATTTATTACCCAGGCTGATCAAATGGCATGATGAATCTTAGAAATGATATAAAATTCTAAGATATGAATAGCATAATAGTGAATAAAACTGAACATCCAACCCTTCCCCAACAGTCAGGGTGGGAAATCCGTGTTATTGGGAACCCCAGATATGTCCAGTCAGTCAGCAGCAGGGTCAAGCCTGTAACTTCAGTAGAATTTCTTAGTGATTTAGTGAGTTCTTTTTGATTTGGGGGGAAAGAAATCAGATCTGCATTCATCCCACAATGTTCCAAGGAAGGATTTATAGCAACAAATATTGATGAACTGAACTTAGGAGATTTTACTATGGAGTCAGGATGTGAAACAGGAAATTTTTTAAAGCCCCAGAAAACTACTTAGAAATTGAATTAAGTCCTTTGCAAGAGGCTAAAATGCTGAGAATGTGAGAATCACCCCGTCGTTCTTGAAGAATCGCTTCTGGAAGCAATCAGTCTGTTATGACAGGGGACGATGGATGGAGGTCCCAATATTGAGACATGGATTGAAGCCCACAATAGTTAGGGCATTTTCCCTTTAGATTGAAAATTTTAATATCAGAACAGTGTTGACAGATGGAATTTGAGTAAGTGATTTTGTTCAGGCAGCCCACAATTCACAAGAGGATTTCGCTCCCAGCAGTTTATCGTGAGCCAGTTGTTTCAACCTTTGGACAAAAATGCAATTTTTCCACAGGAATATTCCCTTGAATGTGGTTTGATTTCTGGACTAGTGTCCAGAACTTTACTTAACCTTTAATGTGGCTTAAAAATACTCGACATATGCAATTAATATTAGGAAACCCAGTGGTAAAGATAAAATAGTAACACTGAAGAGGAAATGGGTTTGTCTGTTTGTTGCTTGTTTTTTGATTGGTATAACCCACAGCAGGCAAGAGTTGGAAGGAGTTTGAGTGATAGTTGAGTTCAAGCCCTTGTTTTTCAACTGAGGAAACTGAGGGTCAGAGAGGTATGGTGTTTTACCTAAAGTCACACAGCTAGCTAGTGTGACTAGAACCAGGCCCACACTGTGGAATATTTTCAAAAAGACTAGCTGCTAGAAGATACATTTAGAGTCCTCTAGGTAGTATTGAGGCCCATTGGAAGTCTATTTTTCCCAGTTGCACTATAAAATAGGTCTTGCTTTCTTCAAAAAATGGAGATGAGGCTTCCAACTACTATTTGACTTCTCTAAGAATAAAGCCCTGGGGCTTACACATGGATAGAAGAGAGAAGAAATACGTGTTCATGTAAGAAACAACAATAAGGTGAATGTAACTGACCTGGAAGTTGCAAAAGACCAGGAGCTGAGAATGTGTGGAGGGTGTGTATGGTCTACCCAAGAAAGAGTGCCTTGGACTCCAGGATCAGACTGAGAATACAGAGATGCACACCAGGTGGCGCTGTCACCCCCAGGCAGCTTTGTTACTGCCCTGTTAGAAAAAGTGTGGTGGAATGAAGGACTATGTATGTGTCCACACCAGTGAGGAGGGAGTGTGACAAGATCCCTTGCCTAAGGAAGAGGAAGGATGATGATCCCAAACTACAGCTTGCTCACTAGTCAAGTGCATGAGAGCACAGTGAGCTAAAATCAGACACAGGAGCCAAAGCATTCTACCTCACAAAGCCTGAGCTAGTTCTTTTTGTTCTGCATGGCCCTTGCCTCAAACTGTAAACTGCTTGAGGGCAAAGGCTGTCTGGGTTTTGTTGTTGTTTTTAATTCTCTACAGTCTCTTCATCAGATGTTTGATAATGTCTACTGATTGGATTTATTCAACTTTAAGATAGATTTCTGAGAGCAAAATAATTTTAAAAAAACATTACTTAAAATTAATGCTTGAAATTCTAGACAAATGTTTCTTTAAAATCTAGAATTTCATTGAAATTAATTTCATCTGATTGCATAAAAAAAAAAATCTAAAATTTCAAAATCTAATCCTCATGACATTTGATTGTCCCAGATATTGATTGACTGTTGATGTGCTATTAATTCCACATGCAGACTCTTTGTGGGTGGCTCATGAGGAGTGGCCTCTCTCCCCAGCCCTTGTAGTTCAGGAAGGGCTGGCCTGGATCCCAGGGAAGTGGGAAATAGGAAGGCACTCTCGGGAACAGTTTGTGGGTTTACCTTGCTCTTTCTTTTCAGCCTCAGAAGAAACACATGTGCTTTAGCCTCTTAACCTCAAAGAAACAAGAGAAAACATTGTGATCCCGGTAGTTCCTAAAAGTTTGGTAGCCAAAAAGTACTGGTACCTTCAGAGCCTCCCTCCAGGTGACAACTGGGATCTGTTAGAGGACAGGGAGGTGACAGCGTACCTCCCTTAGAGGCAGAGATCTGAGTTGTCCATCAGCACCAGCCTGACTTTCAAAGGTCTTAGGATCTGGGGTGTCTCCTGTCCCCTGTGCCTCTCCCCCATTGTCTTCTACAACCATCATGTCTGAACTTAATCTCCACCCTATTCTCCAGGGCTCCTTGAAGATATGGCATGGCCTTCACAGAAGTCTGACCAAGCCAACTCTTGTTGAAATGATCTAAAATGTTGCAGGTTTTCGAACACTGAATTCTTCCCTCCTCCTCTCCCTCCTTGTGTTTAATGACAATACTCCTTACGGGTAACAGCAGTGACGCCAGCCCTCATGTTGATGAGACCCTTATAACTGGCAAACAGTTGCCCATCACCTAGGGCACCGACAGGGGCACAGGCTTAGGACACATGGCTCATCAATGGCAAAAGGGCTGAGATCCCAACCATGGGGTGCCTCCCTGGAGATCCCGTCAAGGAGGGCCTATTTTCCCCTCATTAAATACAGGGGATAAGATTCCTTGGCCAATTCTAGGACTAACTGCAATTTGGGGTGAAGACTGAGAGTGGGGAAGAGGAAGGTTAACTATGAAGATTGGGTTACAGCATCTCTATATCCTCTTGAGTGTACACAGCTGGGACTGCAAAATCCAAGGCAGATATTTCAAGGCTTCCATTACTATTTTCTTAAGGACAAAATCATTCTTTTTTATTAATACATAAATAACTTTTTTCTCAAGCAGGCCCAAAGAAATGAAACACAGATGGTGATAATGTTGAAAATGTTTACCTATTTCCTCTCTGAGGACATCAGATTAGCCTTTTCTGTGGGCGGAATGTGTAATCTGCTAGAAGACAATATCATCCTTTTGATCTTACAATACATTTTTCATATCTTTGCCGCAAAAGCTGATTATTATCGTGACATTTTTAAACAATGACTGTTCGCTGCAGAGAATGGGAAGGAAAGCCCAGCTGAACGTATAGATAGATGGATGCTTGTCGAAGGCCAGGTTGTGGGAATTAATTTTCCCGTGTTTCCTTTGCCCGGAGACATTGGCATTAACCCTTTCATCCCAGACACCGTCTTGTGCACTAATTAGAATCTGATGTTCGCTGTGCGAGTTGGCCACTTCTTGCTCGCATGCAGAAACCGTTGATTAATGGCCTCATCCACTCCTTCCAAGGTCAATGTGTCCTCTTTTCTTCTGGAAGTTAAAGAATCCTTGATTAAATGACAGAAGAGGATTGAGTGGGGAAATGTTTGGGGAAGGGCTTTTATAAACTGTGCGGGGCTATGCAGACTCCAGATGCTGATGGCTCCTTTGTAGATGGAGCCCATCGGTGCAGACAACACAGATGCTGAGAAGCACTTGATTGGCCCTGCTGCTTGGCTGGCTAACATGGAAACGGGCATTTCTAAAAGGCTCCTTTGCACCGTTCCCTTGCCTCGCTTCAGGGCTTTACAGCATTTCAAAGGGAAGGTATTGGATAAAGGAGAAAGCAGCAGAAGAGGAAAGGACATAGATTTCAAATGTCTGTTTCATTTGGCTCCAGAGAATTTTGTTTGTATGGGCAAGGGAGTGAGGCTGCACACCAGGTGGCCCCCACCTATGTGCCCCAGGAAGCCTGTGATGTCCTACCCGGTTGCTGAAATCAACAAAATACCAGGCCAGGTAGCAGCAGGGTGAAAGACTAGAAGCAGCCAGCAAAGGAAAGGTTAATGTTGCCAGAGCTCTCTCAGCTCCATGGCAGGCAGCAGCCAGCAGGACCAGGCCATCTTGCACAGAGTTAAAATTCTCTGATGCCATGGGGAGGGAACAGATAAATCATGAATGAATTTGAAATTGTATTTCCTTCACTTAGCTTGCTTTGTCAACCTTTATTTTTTTGTACCTTCTCTACCTCCCCAGCTCAGGAACAATGTTACAGAAAATTTTAGGTTATCTACCCTTTAGCTCCTTCCTTGCCCGGGGTCTGTGGAATGGAATCTCCCCAGTCGTATTTCATGATGCTTTTCAGTTGGTTCCTACACTGTGCAAAGAGCTGAAGGGCAAAAAAACAGGAAGTTACCAGGACACAGGTGCAGTGAGAGATCAGAAGAGCGCAGGTATCCTGTGAATCAGGCACTCCAGCTCTGGGGATAGCCAGCCTGAGTACTTTTGGCGACTCAACTTCCCACCTTTCATATCACAGATCAGCCACAGGGGAGGCTTGTTCCCTGTGCTGGGGCAAAGCTACAGGGTGGGAAAATTGTAGACTTATGTGGCATGTTACTTGTACGTCAGAGTTTCTTTTCCTAAAGCAGAACTTCGTATGATGGAGTGCCTTGACCATTGACAAGTCTTTCTAGAAAAAAAATCATGCAAAAAATCATACTGTTGGGTCCTAACCTAAAGTGCTGGTGACCATCACAGGTTACTGGGTTTGGAGGTGGTGTGGTTAGGAGGCAGAAAACCAGCTGCTTGTCCACACCTATAAGCTAGACTTTCATACGCTGCGCTAAGGATAGGGGAAGGTGCTCGTCCAGAATCACAGCTCACCAGACAACTGTGTAACCCAGAGCGCATCAAAACCAAAGCAAGAAATAGAAGCCAAAGCTTTTCACTTCACGAGGCCTTTGCTGGTGTTCAGTTTGAGCATGGCCAGCTCTTGCTCTCAGGGTGCCCTCTGGCCTGCTTCACAGACTGGGGGCTTCATGTCCACTCACTGGGAGGTTTGGGCTGAGGAGTGTATGTGTATGTGCACGTGTGAGTCTGTAAATGATGTGCAGGAAGTCAAAGTGACAGAGGGGCCCCGACTAGCTCTTCTGAGGGCCCTGGAGTCCTAACATAAGCAGGGCATGACCTCCAAAATCCTGATCCATGTAAGAAACATGCAGGTTGCTAATGTTACTGGCCCCAACAGGAGCACTTGTGGGACTTGCTGATGGTGAGACACCGAGAGGGCTGGGGTGCTAAGGAGTGTTTGGCAATTAATCGGCCCCTCCAGCAGCTTCCCTGCAGGTTAGAGAGTTCCGGATGCTCACACAGGCTGCAGGCATCCCCTTCCTGCCAGGAGGTAGGGGGAGAATGTTGAGCATAGGTTTGCCTTCAGCCTCAGGCTGTGGTGTGGGCTGGGCCCGGGGTCTTGTTCATATGTCCACATCACCAACTCTTTGACTTGTTCTCTTCTTTTCTAAGACCTTAATCATCAATCTGCCTTAGAGTCTCTTTGAGTCAGTCTCTGCCTGACCCGAAGTCTTCCTTGGGATTTCCCTTCTTTTTCTCTCTAGACATTTCTCTTTTGCAGGCCTTCTTCAAAGACCCTCTCCCCTCAGCCTCAACTGGTCAAGTCTGTTTTCCTGGACCTTTCTAAAAGGCCAAGTTTGTTTTGAAGGACAATCAATATATGCTAAGAAATATAATCAGTGAGACGCATGTACATAAATGTTTAAAAACAAATTATTTTTCCTCCTTTGCTGTGCTAATGGTAGTAGTTGTACCTACACCCAGAGGTCACTATTTATGCCTGAAATTTTCCTCCCATTCATCATTTTATTTTCATTTTTTTCTTTTTTAAAGACAGGGTCTCACCCTGTTTTCAGCCTAGAGAATAGTAGTGGCATCATTATAATTCACAGAAACCTCAAACTCCTGGGCTTAAAGGATCTTCCTTCCTTAGGCTCCTAATAGTTGGGACTATAGGCACTTGCTACCACTCCTGACTAGTTTTTCTATTTTATTAATAGAGATGGGATCTCAGTCTTGCTCAGGCAAGAACTGGAACTCCTAACCTCAAGCAATCTTTCTACCTCAGCCTCCCAAAGTGCCAGGATTAGGGGGATGAACCACCATGCCTGGCCCCTTTCATTCTGTTGGTTTAAACATTCCCTTGACTATTATTTTCTTTGGAAATAAAAATACCTCTAAGTCATAGGTCTGGCTTTTTTTTTTTTTTTTTAACAGACTCAATTCACTGTATTATTGCATAAAAACCCTATGTTGTAGCCACAGCTAGAGCCTGGGTCCTCTGCACAGAGACTCTGGTGTGGGTCTTGACAAGATGGTCGGTGAATTCTTGGTAAGGAGACTTGGTGAACACTGTCTCTTTCCAGAGATCAGGAGTGAGATAGCTATAGGTCTTGAAATGGCATCAAAAGTGGCCTTGGCAAAGTTGCCCAGGGTGGCAGTGCAGCCCCTGGCTAAAGTGTAGCAGTCATCAATCCCAGCCATCATTAGCAGCTTCTTAGGCACAGGTGCTGAGACAGTGCCAGTTCCTCTAGGAGCAGGAGACGTACCAGCACAGAGCCACAGCGGCCTGTCACTTTGCAAGGAACAGTGTGAGGCTTGCCGATCTTATTCCCCCAGTAACCTCTCCGCACTGGGACAATAGAGAGCTTGGCTAGGATGATGGCACCTCGGATGGCAGTGGCTACTTCCTTGGAACACTTAACACCCAGACCAACGTGACCATTGTAGTCCCCAATAGCAACAAATGCCTTGAACCTGGTCCGCTGACCAGCACGGGTCTGTTTTTGCACTGGCATAATCTTCAAAACTTCATCCTTGAGAGAAGCCCCCAAGAAAAAATCAATGATCTC